>JAPMOR010005785.1:0-23016 GCA_026543865.1 Argiope aurantia
TTAATCTTGAGAAACCTGCGCGCTGATTGGCGTATTTTCTTTGAAACGATCGATGGAAAATCTAAAATTATCCTTTTTTTATTGAATAGTGATATTCAAATTTTCATAAATCAGTCAGTTTAAGTGATTGATTTAGTTGATTGGAAATTAACTCTTTTTATTTAAAATATTAGTGTTTCAAGAACATTTTGTTAATTGTGATTTCCACAGAAGAAGCTTTATGTAAAATCAAAAATTCGTTATTTATTAGAGCATTTATTGAATCAAGTTACATAAAATATAATCATTTTCCATTTAGACCATTTTAGCAGATCTGTGTCTTACTAAAGGTTTACAAATGAGCTGTGTGGCCCTGATTTGAATGGATATCCTGTTCATATTAAACAAAACTTGGCTTAAAATAAAACTGATTTATTGGATTAATAATATAGAGAGTGTAAATGATCATAAAATAATTTTTCTTGAATTTATTTTTTAGAAAGAATAATATTTCATATTTGTTTCATTTCCTACAGACATGTACGGAAAATTATATTTTTGCAGATTTCATTTCCAAAAAGATTTAATTTATTTTTAATTGGAGCTTTAATCAATGTGATGGCAACACTTTGAAAAAATCTAATTTTTTCCCATGAATGCGAAACGTGCTCGTGTAGCTTAAATTTTATTTTTATTTTGTACGAAAAAAATTGTTGAAAAATATAGTTAAAATATTTATTTAAAAATTCATTAAAAATAGAAATTTAATTTTAAGATTAAAACATTGGTATCATTTAAAAAATAAATTTTTGATCTTTAACTTCATGTAAAAATCTTTTTTGTGCTGTAATATTTTCGGAAGTTATATCAGAAACACGCCAAAATGTCGCTTAATTTTTAAAGAAATAAAATTTTAATTAAAAATTTGAAAAAATAACCCCCAGGTGCACATTCCCGGCCTTCAAGTTATACAAGTGCCAAATTTGGTAGCTGTAGGTTGAATAATCTGGCCTGTAGAGCGCCAACACACACACACATATTGAGTTTTATTATAAGTATAGATTTACCAAATAAAATTTATTATTTCGTCATTTTAAAATATGATTTCATTATGAGTTGTATTTTTATTATATATCATGCTAGGCTCTTATTTCAAGCAAATTTTTTAAAAAGAGCTTGATGCTTTATTTACTCAGTATAAATAAGCCTACTGCTTTACAAAAAAGTACAAAGAAAGCAAAACAAATTGCATCTTAAAGTTTAATTGTTTGTTTTATATTTCAAAAGTGAATCGCAGCTGACTACTCCGACCCGCCCACAGGCACATGGAAAAATCTGAATGACCGGACCTGTCGTGAACAGCTTTGGCGAGAACTAAGGTTGGGTCCTAAAGGCCATCTCCGACTACGGTACAACCAAACATTTATGAGATATGTCCCGTCCTTGATAAGAGGTAGCCATCCAAGATCATTTCTGTACTCACCAGGGCGGCGAGAATCAACCACTATGCCGGAAAATTCTCATCCCTATACTTGAAATGCTCCCAGGGGGATTTCCAAAAGGAAAAGAGAAAGAGTATCATAATATTGAAACTATTGAGGGTGAGATAGAATTGAAAGCAGTTTTGAATAGTCAAAAGCAATTTAGTTTTACACTTTTGTATAGATTTTTATACTTATAGTAGACTGAACTAATGATGGCAGCAAAAAAATCACAAAAGTAAATTAAAATTTCTACTTCATTTTATATTTCTACTTCATTTTATTGTTTTAGCAATAACACAATTTGTTCAGATAACATAATTATTTTAGTTTGACACAATTTATTAATGACACAATATTCCTTCTCTTTTAATGCTCTATTTATTATTCCTTCTCTATTTATGCAGGAAGAAAATGTATATCAAATTAGTATTATGCAGTAATGTCAACTGCAAGATATTCTTTTTAGTTTCGAAATGCGATATCTCATTTTTTCTTCAATTATTCTACTTTTTGCAAAAATTCTAACTCAAGGTGGGGGAGAGGAGGGTTCTCTCTCTGAACGTATACTCATCATAATTTCTAAGCTTCATATATTCTATTCATTTTCAAAGAAAAAGAAAAACTACTGTTATAAAAAATAATATTTATTAATATTTTTGTTACATAAAAAGAAAAGCCAAGAAAGCTTGAACAATAAGTGAGAACTCGATTTGAATACAGTTACTAAATCAGAATTGAATCGCAGTCTAGCCTTGTTTCAGGATGTCCTTAACTTTCACTTCGATGTCGTCGAAGATGATGCCTAGGTCCTTCTTATATTCCCGGAAGAAGTCCAATGCTTCCTCTGCAACATCTCTTGAGATCTTCCTGGTGTCTTCCAAGAACTGTTACAGGTTTCAAAAGAAAAAATTGTAGATAATTAATGGGTTAGTTTTTGGTATAATTTGATAGAACTAATCTTTACTTTAACTGAAATGGAAATTCAATACCAAAATAACAATAAATATATATACAAATTATCCTGACATCAAAATTTCAAGTGGAAAAGCTCAAAAATTTATTACACTATGAAAGGTAATGTCACAAACTTTCTTCTGTATACTATTTAACATTTTTAGAAAATATTTCTACAAGTTATTGTTTATGTGTGTGTGTGTGTGTGTGTGTGTGTGTGTGTGTGTAATTTAGGAGCTGCGTATCTAAATAGAAGTAAGTTTTGAAATGTTAACTTCAATTCATTTCACTACGGGAGGCATTTTATATACAAGATGCAATGATAAAATTAACGTCCATCGCGATACAAATGCAAAAGAGATTAAAATTTTTCCCTTCAATGATTTTATTATGAGATTATGATAGAGATTTCTTTGACACTTTTAGATCTAGGAAAAAGAATCTTAGGTATATTTGAAAGAGTGTTTTTATCCCTTCTCTCAAAGCGTGAGAAAACGCTAAAGTAGGCAGTTTTATAGAGCGAGTGTAGAATTAATTAAATTAAAAAATGGAATTTAGGACAGGAAATAAGATTCCATTTATAATGAAGTTAATATGGGCTAATGGCAAAAATTACGAAATTAATTAAGATTTAAATTAGATTAAGATATCATCGCATATATATAATTTCTAAAATATTCGCTATCGCAACATTTCGAATAGTAAAATATTAAAGTAATGAATATTGTCAAAAAAGTTTACTTCTTTTAGATTCTTAAACATGTATAACCAAGTATATGTATGCTATTCATCTTGTCATCAAAGATCTCAATAAATTTGTTGAATAAGTATCTTTAATTGTTTCATTTACTTTTGATTAGCTTATTCGTTTTCTCATATAATTTTAATTTTGAGGTGGTTCAAAATGTTTCTGGTGGAAATTGAATATATATTCTAGCAATTCTTTTCTGAGTAGAAAAATTTCAAGAAAGAAATCATATCATAGATTTTTACGAAAAAAGTCTTGAAAATATCCATAAACACACATATATTGAAAAACAAATAATAAAATATCGAATTACAGGTTATTGACATGCAAAGGGAATCGAAAGCAGATCTCTCCAGAAAGTAATATGTGGGTCTGATTCCACAAGCTGACTTAAACTCTTAAATATTCTCTAATCAATTTTGATGATATTTATAGTAATCTGATAATGTTTTTAATAAATGAAACATTACACTGAGATGACAAAAATCATGGGATACTTCCTAATAACGTTTAGGACTTCCTTTCGCCCTGCGATGTGCAACTTAACGTGGCATGCAGAAATATTAAGCCATGATGCCTCTATAGACGTCTACAATTTCGAAAATGTTGCCTGGAAGAATTTTGTGTACGAACTGATCTCTCGATTAAGTTTTATAATTGTTCGAAGAGTTTTATGTCGGGCGAACTAAATGACCTAATCATTCTCTGAAAATGTCCAGAATATTCTTCAAATCACTCCCAAACAATTGTGGCCTGGTGACATTGTGCGTTGTCATCCATAAGAATTCTATCTTATGAAGTGCATGAATGTTAGGAAGCGGTTTCTAAATAGCTGAACATAACCATTTCTAGTCAATGATTCGTTCAGTTGATCAATCTCATCCTGACTGAGTCATCTGACAAAGCTATGGTTTTCCAATCATATAGGATTGAACCAATATGGTCACAAACTCAGGAAAGGTGCTGTCCGCAATATCGTACTATTAGTAAACGCTTTCGTGTCGGTTTTCGGCTATAATACCCTATCAGAGCCAAACTTCGCCACACTGTTCTAATGGACACATCCATAGTACATTTCATATTGATTCGTGCGGTTATTTCACGCAGTGTTTATTTTCTGTTAATATTGACAATTCTAAGCACACGTTGCTGATCTCAGTCATTAAGTACAGGCAGTCGGTCACTTCATTATCCATAATGGGGGAGGGGGGATGTGTCTGAAATTAGGTATTCTCGGCACACTCTTAACACTGTGGACCTCGGAATATTGAATTATGAAACGATTTCTGAAATGGAATACCCCATGCTTTTAGCTCCAACTACCATTCTGCTTTCGAAATTTGTTAATTCCAGTCATGTGTCATAATCACGTCAGAAACCTTTACATCTAAATCATTTAAATACAAATGAAAACCCTGACAATGAACCGCTCATTTATATATTTTGTACTCGATACTATTGATATATGTATACTTGAGTATTGTCCCATGAATTTTGTCACCTCAGTATATAATCTTCTAAAAACACAAATTCTATCAGGTAGCTATAAGGGAAAATTTGTTTTCAGTACCACACGATCGAAATGCATAATTCTGGATATAAAATTAGCATATAAACCATTAATTCATAATTTTGTCATGTCAGATCACTGATTATGACTAGATGTGATGTAATTTGATATTTAATTTTTGCAAAGTAGTAAAATTCTTTAGAAACATATAAATATAGCAAACAGATTTCAACACCTTCAACAGATGTGCATATGTGGTCTAAATAAAGCACCGCTATGTTGCATAATTACTTAATCCATTACCACTTCGTTATATTTAATGGAATCGTTAACGGATTTTTTATTTTTATCATGTGGGGGAGGATTTTAAAAACCCTTCCACCAGAACAAAATTACGCCAACTTATGTGATCATTAGAGAATGTGAAAAACTCCTTAGCTGTTCTTTAATTTGAAATCACCTATTCAATTTCAAATTGTCCTAACATATTAACACTCCAATACCTATTGTCTTATCCAATATATACTTTATGAGCTAGAAAATAAAAGCTATATTAAAAAGCAACTAAAATAAGAAAAACTGAAATACTTTTTCATTCATCTAAAATTCAGCTATATTTATCACCTTTTATTAAGGAAATATCGATAAGCTTACAATAATTGATTAAAATGATTAATTTAATGATTATCAATTCATAAAATGACAGTTATTGTAATTTTGCAATAACAGTTGATAAAATAATTCATAATTAACTTCCAAATGATTTATTGTATTTCTTTAAATAGATCTAGGATTAAAAAAAAACAGCTAATTACTTTTCATGCGAAATTAAATTTCATCTGTTAAAAACATCTGCTTTTGAAGGATATGTGCTCTATATCGCTTTTATTTAACAAATTTTTATCCATTAAAATCTCTTCATTAAAGAAATGAGATTATCTTACTTTTAATATAATGGTGTAATTAACAAATTAATCTTGATTTATAATTGTTACAAATAGAAATTTAGGAAAATAATAAATAGCAGGCTTAATTTTTACCTCTTTGGCGATTTTCTTGATGTTCTCCAGTTTATTTTTACTCTTCTCCAATCCCTTCTTGTATTGTTCTTTGACCCATTCCCCGAACTTGGTGAACCTGTTCTTAATCTCGACTCCAAGATCCTTGAAGAAGTCACGAATTTGCTCAAAGACATCGTTGTTGGACGTATTGTGTACGCCAATCATACCATCGATAAACTTCTTGAAAAACTCGCGAATCTTTTCAAGGCTTTCTTTTCCGTACTCCTTGATCAGCTGTGTCAGAGCTTTAGTCAGCTATATACAAGGAGAAGTGCTTTTAGTAAACACTAGTTTGAGTGACTTAGTAACAGTTTTCAATGTATTATATAATAAGTTGCATGAGTTTCATAAAACGAAATACAATTTATTTAATGAAAAAGAGATAGTGGCAGTTGGTTCGCCCCATGGCATTCCATGTTTTCGTTCTAAGTGTGCACATAAAGAGATTTCATAATTATGATGAATCTTAGTGCGTTGTTTTTTTACTCAACTCGGAGCTTCTGCGGACTTCTTACATTCAATTCAATTTAAATGTAAAGAAAAAAATTCGATTTTTGAAAATAATTGTTCGACAATTAGGAATTTTCACATTCAGCTGATAATTTGTCCAATAACATGAAATTGAGAACTATTAGGGATGGAAATTCCTTGTTATTGAGGCTTAAGTATTAAAGGTCATTTTATAGTTCTATAGGCAGTGTCAGTTGAGAAAAATTACAAAATAAATCCAAATTAAAGCGCCTGGGGCATAAATGGGAAAAACCATCATCACTAATCGGGTTATTAACCCTTATCTTATTGTGCTGACTGTAGAGTTCGAAATCTGTTTAAATGTCTTCATCTTCTACCTAATAATATAAAAGTAAAAGGAGATCATCTAAATTTGGACAGGTAGTAGTACATTCGAATAAAGCCCTTCGTATCATTGATGACATTAAAAGCACCGCGAGTGGTCAAATGACCATTTTCAAATGATAGTTTCAATGTATGTTTATATTAATGTGAACTGAAACTGCCTTAATAAGGCAAAAAGGCAACAATAGTTTACAGGGTAGAAAATAACTTGTAGTAAGCCACTATTACGGAAATTCTCAAAAATTGTGAAAGTAAGAGAAAGGAGAGCCCCTGACTTGAAACTTCTATCAATTAAGGATTAAGGATTGTTAAATAATTTTGATTAGATAAAATCATATACACTTTTATGCATTCTACAAAAATACACACTATTTTCGATATTTTAAAGCCCTATTTATATTACGTCATCATCTTTCTTCTTTTTTCTTTAATCCCTTATAAATACCTCATGATATTTCCCCTTAATATCATTATTTCAGAAACTTTCAAAGAGTTATCGATAAATATTTATTAATCAGCACCGTGTTTGTTAGAGGCGTTCGTTATTGATTAAAAATAATGTTATTCGTTTTATACAAATATATATCAGACTATTTTAATCGATGAACCTTTTTTGTTGTTGTTGTTGTTGTTTAAAATGATGCTATAGCATATACTAAATATGACTAATAGCCCTGCATAATAGACTTAAACATTATACTCACAAAATATAATTTCATTCTTCTAACCTTTTTTTCAACAAAATGTATACTTAACTTTAAAGTTTAGATATTAACAACTGGGCCACAATTACTGAATTGATCCGGAATATAGCAGAAAATTGAGATTAATAAAATATAATAGAATAAATTAGAATTTGTTATAGATGAGGATTAATACAGCGATTGACTTTATTTCATTTTTAGTATTTTTATTGTTAATATAAATGATAGTGTTAAATATATTCAAACTTTATCGTTATACCAGCCTTAATCGTTATTAATTTCAAGATTCACGTTGCAACAATGCACTAAATTTTTTACTGTATTTATTTTTAATTAATAGCTGCAGTGTGCTCTGCATTTTCTTGATGGCTGGAGATGTTGAAACGCATTAAAAAACTTAACAAAATTCTTGGAAATGTACATTAATCTGTTCCATAGTAACTCCAGAGGGGAACCAATAAATGAACATAATTGTATTAACAGCATAACAATCACCATGGGTCAAAACACGTTTTGTTATCTATAGTAATGCAGTCTTTGCCGTTTGCCTTAAAGAATGAGGTTTAGGAAGCACTTTTCCAGAAAAGGAACGATGATTAAAGACTATTTTCTTCTTTTTAACAATACGATTACTTGTGTTGGAAATTTAAAGTGATTTATTTAAAAGGTGAAATGTTGGAGAGTCGCCACTGTAAGAAAGACTGGGCAGAATAGATTTACATTAACAATGCTTAAAAATTCCTATACGGTTTATTTCAAAACCCACGAATTCAACAAATATGGCGTCTTTTGAATATTCAGATATCAATTAATGATTTTATTGACATGGACTTACTTCTTCGTTCTCTCCGAAGTGTTTTGTAACGAATGCCTTTATATTTTCCGGATCGTATTCCTCATTGATCTAAAAAATAAGATAATAGGAATTAGAATTTATTACAATATAAGAACCTCTATAAGAATTTTTGAATAACTGTTGCTTTCTTCTCTCTAGAGAAACTCTTTTGCGGTTTAAAGTTAATTATTTAACCATAAATAAAGTAAAATATAAGTAAATTATAAATAAAGTAAGATATAAGCAGGCAATAAGTAAGTTATCAGTAAATTAAAATGTAAGTAAGTTATAATTAGAGTAAGATATAAGTAAGCTATAAATATAGTAAGAAATAAGCAAGTTATAAGTAAAATAAGATAAAGTAAAATTCTAGATAATCTATTAGAACTTTTATATTAATTGCTCTATAACAAAAGTAATCAAAACAATAAATGTTACATGATGAAATAAGTGTTAGAAGTGCGCTAACTTCATTCATGAAATGACTTTTACCATCTCAGATAATCAGATTGTGTTTAGATGGAAATAAGCATTTAAGATAATACTATTTTACCAGTTGCTTGAAATCCTGGATCATACCAGCCACATCAACGCCAGTGTTTCTTTTGCTCACACCAAGCCTGTCCTTAAGCTTCTTCCAGTAGTCTTTCACCTTCTCTTTGAGCTGCTCCAGGTACTCGTTTCCAAAGTCGCCGAGGTCGATGTTGAACTCCTTCAGCTTCTGGCGGATCTTTTCTAGCTGCAAGATATAAAGTCAATTGCAATACTGGCATAAAATAAGAAGCATTCCTCAAAACATCATTTCATTATCGTTTTATTTGAAAACTCATTGACTAAAGAGATTTTAAAAGGATAATTGACGGATGTAAATACAAAAATAAACACTAGGCAAATTTCTACATATATATGAATGGACTATTTCCTTTTGGTTAATCATTCTTATGATAACATAAAAGCAGTCCAGTAATGAAAGTTATATTTCTCCCGAAAGACAAAAAATATTTTCGATAGAATTTAGAATTTTAAACCACTTACAGTAGTGAAAAAAGGAAGCATTATTTGCCCTCTTTAGTGGAGAAAAAAAGTCACTGTAGCAATATATGAATCGTATACTGTCGCATATATTAGGAAAGAAAGGTTCATAGTACTTTCTTTCTAAAAAGAAGCTCACATTGGCAAGCACATTGGTATTGGAGCTTTCTTTTGAATTTTTCAGGATAAATACTAATCATATCCTTGGCAACAAGGATTTTCAAAACCGGATTTTCGAAAGTGTTAACCATTCCTCATTTTGAAGTTTGTCCATATGTTTCCTGGTTCATATTTAGGAAGTGGGATCTTTAAACCATAGGTTTACCGCTGATATTGCCTTGAATTTAAAAAGTATTATGGCACTGGAAAATATGCTGGGTGACATTATGCATAAATTGCAGATTATTTTGTATGGCAATCAAGAACACGTTAAATCAATATTTGGCAATACGCACCCCTTCAGGTAAAAATTAGAGTTACTAATATTTTAACTGTTGCTTGACTTTAATTTTAATATGGTAATAAGCATGTCGGAATTAATGTGAATTATATATTTTTGACTCTATCCTAAGTTTGCTAGCAGATATCGTTCAACGTGAATTGTGACATCATCTCTTATCTTATGTGTTACGGATTTCGCCGCTGGGTTCGCTTTATAGTGGGTGTGTGGTGTGAACACACAATCATCAGGCTTCAGTAGAAAACAACGACGAAGTTTATTTACAAGAAAACACAGACAACGAGCACATAGACGACAAATATTTACATCCGTGACGAACACAGGACAGCAGACAGCAGCACTCTGAAGCAGACAGTAGCCCACAAGTAGTAATGGACCACAGCACACAAAGCGGCCGGACAGAATCCAGCAGGAGAATTGATCCTCGGAGTTTCGCCCTACGGTCTCTCCAACGGCTGAACTTCTCACTGTCTCCTTGCTTTAGCTGCCGATTCACTACTTCTCACAACTGGCTACTACACACGCGACACGACGCCGCTTCCACAGTAGACCACAGGACTCGGCACACAGCAATTCAGTACTCCCCTCGCAGCTTGAGACTGCCAACCTTTTATAGTTCCCAAGTGGCAAGAGAGAACCTTCTGGGCAATCATGAGTATCTGGGTTTATCTCAGTTCCTATTGGACGGATCGTGAAAATTCTCGAAGTTTCCAGCATTATCCAATTTATCGCTAAAGTCGCCAAATGGTCGCCAAGTTTATCGCCAAGCTCTGAGGTCATTGACGTGGCATCCGATCAGCACCCACAGGACTGATCGTACAACGATCTTTCTTACGATGACACTATTCATGCTGGAAAGCAAAATTACAGGTTTGTAACACATGTTTCTATCGTTTGCAGTAAACTTGCTTCCAGACTCAGAAAAGGTAAGATTTTTCTACATTATTAAGTCTCATTTTTCATATTTTAAATAGTTGTATCTTTTTTTATATACATTCCTTTAAAAAATATAAGCAGTATGTTCATTCATTATCTCAAATATCATTTTTTTTTCACCTTGAATAGTTGTATCTTATATATATATATATATATATATATATATATATATATATATATATATATACCTTCATAAAAATTAGCAATATGATCATTCTCAACCTCAAATCCCATAGCGTAAGGAATCCAAAACCTCTCTATACCTCTCTATACAATACCCACCCCTCTAGGCAATTAGGTTGAATTAAAGTTTTAAGCCACAGAAAGAAAGAGACAGCAGATTTCTTGGACAAGCAAGTCACATCTATTGTATCCCACTTGCGATGTTCCAGCTTCAAGAAGTTTCCCTAAAAAGAATCTGAAGTTTCGTTTATTCAGCATATAAATCTGACATTTGTACATGCATTAAAAAAAAGTGTTAATATTGTGTTCTTACTGTCTCCAAACCGTCCTTTAGGCTTTTGCCTTGGTCTATGGCATCTTTCACTTTCTTCACGACTTCCTGGAATTTGTCCTTCAGCTTCTGAATGAGGTCATCTTTGTTTCTGGAGAGAAAAAAAAAAGCAATTAGTTCATATCAGCTGTGAAATTACGGTTATTAAATGCATTCGCGTATATTGAAAAAGAAAATAAATCCACTTTCAAAGAAAGAATTGAACGCAATATCAAATTTTATAATCTAGTGTGCTTAAAAAAAAAACTTGTTTTCAAGTGACATTTACATTGCAGACATAATTTATAATGATGTAAGGTTTCTTAAGCTAAGATTACCGGCCTGAATTAGGAATAGGTGTATGAATTCTGGAAAAAATAAAACACTGATGATAAATATTCTTCCACTTTGTTTGACTATATACTTCTATATTTCAAACAACTCATTTATACTTGTATATTTCGAATAACTGTCTGGTTCTGAAACATTTCCTTCAAATTTTGCAAATGTATTTATTTTAATGTAAATAATTTCTTGAGCATTATCTTTAATGTAAATAATTTCTTGAGCATTTTATATTCCATTTAAATAAACAATTATGATCTTGAAAAAGATTGTCGTTCCTAACTTTGATCTCTGAACAAAAGCAGAGTTATTATGCAGTCAAAATAATAAAAGCATAAAATAGTTTGCTAAAAAGTATAAAAATCCCTAATTGGTTTTGATGTCAGATTTTTTGTCCTGAAATATTAGCCGACATTCATCTATGAATTATGGTATAGATAAATGAATGAGTTTTCGTTAATGAATTGTAATAGTTATTATTTTCTTATTTTTAAATATATACTGTAAGGAGAGAATTCTTAAAAAATTCAATAATCAATATTTTCTCAGATAAACCAATAGCATTTTGGACATGTTTTTGTAGACTGATTGAACTAAAATTTGACACATAATATTTACATAGTCATTTACCAAATTTCCTTTCAGTAAGTCATTTCATTTTTGAGTCTTCAAATTTATATCCATGGGAAAGTACAAACTGACAGACGATCATCTTATTAGTTGATTTGGTTCTAATTTTGATAAAGGTGCCATCACGTTAGAAGCTAAACATTTATATCAGTTTCTATCTGTCTAGTTCTTAATGTTTTGCAGTAACAGTGTTCATTTGCTCTTAGACGTACAAACCTCTTATGAAGGGATTTTATTCAAAATTTGAGTTAAATATAATAATTTAATGTAAATACTATCTACCAAATTTGATTCGTCGAGCTCAAAACGTTTTTTTTTTTAATTATTCTGTTTACAGATTGACAGACAGGCATAATTTCAACAATGTGTTTTTGGAACTCAAGGAGGTCTGAAACGTGGAGATTCTTCAATAATGCAATCTTGGCCAAGGTAGAAATTAGTTAGCAACCTTAATTTTTTCCCTCAAACATTAAAGCTATGGACATGTTGATTTTAAAATGCTGATATATAATACCGTCATGAAAATGAAGGCCATAATAATATAGATGCTCCAAATACGTGTTTTATGCATTGCCGTGAATATAAAATTGCCATGCGTATAGTATATGACCATTTGAGTAAAATGCTTTGATGGACTTTTTTCCATTGCATATTGTTGCTAATATAATAGGAAAAACCAATATTTTAACTCACATCAGCATTCAAACAAAATTGTTTGAAATATGGAATTTTTTGAGATATATTTTCTTTTTCGATTGTCTGTGATAAAAATAAAAAACCTGGATTTAGTTTTTATAATTAGATCTGTAGAAAATTAAAACTTTTATATATAAAATAAGAATAAATAGTAAAAAAATAAATAAAGAAGGAGATTGCTTACTCTTCAGCGAAAAAATCAAGATCATCTGCTACCTCTTCGAAGCCATCAACTATATAAAGAAAAATATGTAATTGTATTAGAGTATAAAAGGTTTTTAATTTGAAAAAATCTTGATAACATTTAAAAGCTGTTTTTGATTTCAAATAAATATTAAAACAGCAGTTTATTTTTATTTCTTGTCATCAATGTTTTTTAAATCATGTTATGGATAAATGTTTCTAGTAAAAAAAATAATTTAATAAAATTATTTTTACAGAGGCTTTTTTATTAATGTATAATACATGTATTTGTATTATAGATTAGATTATTTTATTTTTATATATATATATTTAATTTTAATCAAAAAATCATCATCTTAAATATAATTCAAACTTAAATAAATATATTTCTAATTCATTCTATTCATTTCTATTTCATATTTTTAAGAAATCGTATTTCAACTAACCATTTAACTACGAAAGTAACTAATTCTTTAACGATAAATTATTTAACTAATTAAATAATTGATTCTTAAATCTATTAAACATTTAAATTCTGATAATATCAAAATAGAGTACCTTCATTGCAATGATACAAGTATAAAAAATAACAACTCTAGGAAATGAGGCAAACATAGATTTTGAATTCCATATTTGCAGGTATGAATCAAGTCAATTAAATAAAAGTGTATAACTTGAAAACGGAATCATAACTATAAAATATATGAAAACTTAAAGCTTAAAAATGATTTTAATTGTTAAGTGTATGCATTTCAAAATATTTTTCTAGCAACATGCTATCAACAATCTCATTTTCAAACTCTTACTAAAAATTTCAAAGAGAAATAGAAAATTTTTAAATACGAACACAAGCGTATCAAGCAGTTACGAAGCAGTACCAATAAATAAAATAAAAGTGCTGATCACACCACCCGACTTCTACTATTGATTGCCGATGACATGAATACTTTCAAACGCCACAAGTCGAATATGCATTAAATATCAACTGCGGAAAGTAATAGTAGTAAAAATCAAAGAATGAATATTTTCTGACAAGAGGTATGGCAGATTCCAGAACTATTAGATAACTGAAACCAATATTTCATTGAAACTACTCATTTATCAGCAAAATCAGAAACTATTTGACTTCGATTATACAGGATTTGTTGGAGGAATTACCTATGGTAATTTTAAGAACTGTAAATTTTATTAATAATATTTTGAACAAAACTCTTTTTACTTAAAAAAAATTGAAATATATTTCATTACTCTTATTTTTCCTTTTTCAATATTTATTTGTTTACAAATCATAATTTGTAAACAGACTATTTCAGGTTTTTAAAATGATTTTATTTAAATCTTAACTGAATGTCTTTATTGAGTTTTATTTTTTAGCTACGTGCATGGTAGAACAAGACCCTGTTTGTTTTCAGAGCCAAAAGTAATAACCAACCAGATAACCATCTAGTAAACATTAGAACATGAGTGTAATTACAGAATGACAGAATGCTACTTCATTACAGCACTGGACTCGACATATTTAGGGCAATGGGCAAGTTGGAAGTATCTTATCAAGCGACGGGCATAATCACTCTCTCATTCTTTGGACTTTTTCTTATATTCTCTGATTTTTTAATGTGAAATATATGAAGAGAATCATCTTTATTAGGATGAGAATCCTATCGACAAAATTTTTGCAGACGCCATACCGATCAGTGCTACATTTATACAATCCTTTTATATTATGTGTTGGATATTTATAAAATCAAGTCTTGGAACATGTTGAAGCGTCTTCGAATTTCAATTCTGGATAACATTTTAAAATGCAGGTAAGCATTTTATGTATCCAACATTTTAAATACTTATTGGCTCTCGTTGCATACCTAAAATACTATCTTGATCAAAAATTCGATTGTGTTTTATGATGACCCCCGAGGGGCACCTCAAAATGAGGATGGTATGGTGGTTTGATCTCACCACCCTGGTGGGTACACAAAATAGTGGGGGATCTGGCTCCTCCCATCGATGATGGGACGTACTTCCTTCCAGAAGGGTTGTACCATGGCCGGGGATGGCCCTTAAGGCTCAACCGCAATTCACGCCAGTGTTGCTGTTGCGGCGGTCCGGTCATTCAGTTTTTTATGCATATGCCTTCAGACGGGCGGAGAGTCAGTGATATGACATATGACTGATGTTTTATGATTCTGCAACATTTTAATCATCATATATATTAATCAAAAAAATTATAAGGTATGGAATGCTAGACAGTAGCATACTGGGTATCTTTCCTTTTTATTAATATCTGCAACTGCTGTACATGTCAGTATTGTAGTTATACAATCCTATTATGTTATATGTTGGAGATTCACAAAAGCAAGTCATGAAACGAAGCGCCGTCGAATCTCGATTCTGGATAATGTTGCAAAATGTATGTGAACTATTTGTGTATCGGAAATTTTAAATACTTAATGATCTCACTAGATCCTTAAAATATTATCTTGATCAAAAATTCGATTATATTTTATAACTCCATAATATTTTAAGTATATATATTATTCAAAAAATTATAGGATGTAGAATCCTAAACAGTAGATTCTGAACATACTGAGGATCTTTTATTTTTATTAAAAATGTCCTGTTAAAAATGAAAATCTTTCAATCGGATTTTACTCACCTTGGTCCAGTTCGTAAAGAGGACTGGCCGCCGCCAGAGCAAAGCCCGCAAGAAACAAGACCAGAAGCACTCTCATAGCGCTACAAGGAGAAACAATTAACAAGACAGTCAGTTGTATTTAAAAAATAATAATTGGAATATTTATTATTAGGAGATTTTCGAGTATAAAACTGAAATTTTATAAAAATGAGAGCTATAAAATAAAAAAGAACTAATAGATGAAGTTTAAAAAAATTAATGACTTAAATATAACAATTTGATGTCCTGTTCAAAAAAATATGAATTTATAATATTGTATGATATTAATGAATTTGAAAATATGCTTTTTACAGTTTTATTGAAAGAATTTATATAAAATGCATTAATAATAGTTATTATAAAGCAATTCATTTAAATAAATACTTTTATAATTAATCTGATTTCTTTGATTTAGAGAAGTAACTTTTTTAAGTGAAAAACAAAAAAGATTATTATGAATATTCTTTGTTATAAATGTTAAATTATTACTTTTTTTAACCTATAATTAGTTATGTATATTATTAATAAAGAATTTATGCGTATGAAAATTGATAATATTTTGTCTTACAAAAAATGAGCATCATAGAATCATTAGCAAATATCACTGAGAATTTAAAAAATGTTTAATACATAAAACATATTTCGTCTAATTTATTTGTGTATTAGATGCAGAAATATATCATTACATACAGGAGCAAAAAAAAGAAACCATATATTTTATGCATAAAACTTATTCTTTTCTAATTTTTATGTAAAGCATCAAACGCAGAGACATTTAATTGCGATCATGGGTTGAAATGGAGTAAATAAGTCATAGAGTATTTGATACACAAATCCTCTATGTATGTATTCCTTTTTATATATAAGATGCTTCTGATGTCATTTTATACATCAGATATCTCTTTGCATATCAGATAAGTGTCTTTTTGCAATCATTGCGTTTTGCTTTTTAAGTATTCTTTGAAACGGTAATTTTTGAAATAAGTTTTCTTATCATTTTCGCAGGTATCTTTTACGATATTGATAAAAATCTTTGGCCCTCATAAGTCCTAAGAAGTGAATAGTTAAATTATTATTTAATAAAGTTTTATTATTATTTTATAATTTTCAAAAATTGTGTCCCTTTAAAGTATAGAAATGCTAAATTAATGAAAATTCTATCTTAAAGCTTCAAATCATATATTCTATGCTTGAACTTTTAACAGCAAAAATATTTATAGATGAATATAAAATAGGATTAAAAGCATATAAGTAGCGAAAAGAGTTTAAGTGAAAAAGTTAACTGAGAATAAATTGAAAATTTTCACTTACAGACTGAAAATGAAGAGCTAGATCTCTTTGAAGTGAAATCTCGTGAGAAAGGACTGAATTTTTTATAAGTCACTACAAAGGTACTGATATGGTGTTATCTAACCCAAAATGAGCGTCACAGACATGGAGATTTTCCTACATTCCCTAGACAGATGACACTTTTCTCATGAAATATCTTTTCTCAGATGCTTAATATTCAAAACTCGAAGCTAAATTTAAAAAACGTCCTTCAAAAATTTCGCGTTTTATCTTCTAAATTATCAGAAAAGTACAGAAAAGGGTCCATTTCGAAAGATGGATATTTTTAAGGAACATCGTTAAGATTTTCGGTAAGAAAAAAAGATATCTTGAGTTTCATATAAAATAAAAGAGGATAAAATTTGGCTTGCTTTTCAAGGCTACTGCAGTACTTGACACCCTTTACAGACATACATTTGAAGTAAATATAGAATATCTCTTTATGTTTTAAAGATGTGAAAGGAAATGTGGGAAATTAAATGGCTTTCGTTTTGAATATAGTTTCATTAGAAAAAATATCGAAAATTGTGCCCCTATCCAATATATTAAAAACTTGTTTATGACTTTTTTTAATTGAAAATACTGACACATGCCGTAGCCTTTCTTCTGATGTAAACTAATTATGCAAGCAAAACTCATTTTTAAATCTTTTGATATTTTTCTTTTCTTTTTTTTTAACTTAATAAGGAAGGGTTGTTTTTTCAAAAATATTAATTAAAGTATTTTGAAATGATTTACAAAATAAAAAATAGATGTATAAATTCATTTAAATACCTTTAGTCTAGTTAGAAATAAAATTACTTTCAAAACTAAATATTCACTTAAATATAAAAAATTTCAAAAATTCTTTTATTCTGAATTTAAATTCACTTAAATTGAAGTACAATTTAGGTACATTTTGTGTGTTTTTACCCTTAAGGGATAATATCACCTAGAAATATTCTCCATAAGAAAATGTTTCGACAATAGAACGTATATTTGAAGCAAAAACATTATTTTTTCGATATTACAAATATTCTTTAGATAACTATAAGACAACTGCCCTTTATTATTTCAGGCTTGCGAAGCAGAAAAAGAAAGAAGAAAACGTACGAAATATAAGAAAATAAATTTCAAGAAAGATAATTTGTATATTAAATATTCTTATTACATTTTGGGAAATTTTTTCCCTTTTAGCATTTTATTATTGTGTGTTTTTAAAAACATAAAGCATGAATTCCACATCAAACGTTATTTAAAATATCTCCCACTAGATGGCGCCATAATAGATTTTTTTTTCTTTTTCATCACAAGAAGGCTCCAGATCTTAAAGAAAATGAATTGTCCTTATTTCGCTGTCTTATACGATAGTGAACGTTTAATAATAGACAAAGGAGAAAATCCTTTTCATCTGTTATAATTATCAACAAATAATAACTGTACTTTACGGCTTTCTTTTTTTCTTCATGTTTTCTGATTTTTCAGCTAAATGTTCGTTTTACAAATTCATTTTCCCTAATGCAATATTTGCATATATAAAATGCTAACGTATGTGGCTCAGAAATCGTTGTTATTGCATATTATCGAATGTCAGCAGTCAAATATAAACAAATCACTATACAAACGTTTCAGTCTACTTCGTTGGACGTTCTTAATTTAATGCTCCGCTAATAAACGAAATTGCAAAATATTGTTAGAATTGCTCTAGATAGGGCTTACCGAAAACTGTATTCTCTTAGAGAAAAGAAGAGGTATAGAAATTAAGAAATAGACCTCAAACAAAGTTTATTCGAGCCCGAAAATAGGTTTAATCATTGTCAATGAGTAATTGCTCTGATTTACCAATAGAAACCTTATAAACCGTTAGCAATAGAATTAACCGTATCATCAAAAATATTATCACACAAATATGGATTTCGCTTTATCTTAAAATTTAAAAAAATACATGCTTAATGATACTAATTTCATGCTTCAAAATGTTTTCTTTATTTTTAATGTAATATACATTTTGTAAAAATTTTAACGTTATGATGAAGTTCAAACACATCCTCAAATTATTCAATCGCTAGCTTTTGCCAATTTTAAAATTAAGATTTTAAAAAAATAATAATTTTTTTCCTTTATACATTAATTTCAAAATAGGATTTTCACTTCCATTTCCATTTTATAGTATCATGAATACAATCTAATTTGCACGATCTTTAAATTGTTAAGTCCATATTCTTTCGATTTATCAAACAACAAGATGAAACCTTTCTTTAAAAAAATATGCATTGATGTTAGATTTTTACAAATATCATTAAATTTTCATTGTTATAATCAACATTAATTTTGAAAATAAATGTCTTTATAATTTATACCCACATGAAAAAAAAAACACCTGATTCAAAATTCAAGCTTGTCTGGATTGCATAAAGTTGGAAATTTAACATTTATTCGTCCTTTACACAATCAAAAATTATAGATTGTTAGAATGGAATCTTAAAGTCACCCCTTTATAGCTTATTCTAGAATGTAAAAAGAATTTTTGCTGTGTCTGATTGGTATAATTCCTCTCCTTGATGTCGGATTATCAGAGATTAAACGGTACAGGAACTTGCATCTAAATAATGTTATTCACAAAAATCTCTTGCAAATTAATTATTTCTTAAAAGGAAATGAAAAATAAAAAAACAGTTCTTTTACTAACAGTAATCTAAAAACAGTTCTTCAGCTTTGTTTTAGCACGTGAAGCGATCTATATTGCTAGCATTAATCTAGAAATATTTTATAGAGCGATCTATAAAAAGAAATTTTTATAAATTATATAAAAGGATTTTCATCTTACGAAGCCAGAAACTTGGAGATGAAAAAAATTCTAATGATGGTTACCTCCCTGTACCGTTAAAGATCTTAAGTGTATCAAAAAGTTGTGAAGAATTAGCACCAAATCAAGTACTGTAAATGTAAATGCATTATTAACAAATTACGGTATGCCCAGCTAGGCCCTTGAGAGGACCAATGTTTCCAAAACTGATGTTCAAGAAAGAAACGTTTTAATATAAACAGAAATAAATCAGTTTCCCCAATATTTTATCGCCATCTATCTAATAAAAGTATTATCTTCCTCCCCTTGAATAAAATTGTGGAACTTGGATAAGATCATGAATCCATTGAGAACGGCATTTATGAAATAGTGATCTTTGGCGTGAATCTAACATTTTTGCTGAATCTACCGCGCGGTCTTTGGCGATTCTTTCAGCAAATGATTTATGGTATTTAACAATAGATACATTGAAAATATAATTTGTGTTTTTCATATGTTGCTTCCAAATAATTGAAACCTAAATTTGGCACAAAGCTACAATTGTCGTCAGAGATTTATTCCAATATCATATATTTAAGCAATTGAGTTTTTGAGCTATCGCGTTTACATGCTTGTGAAAATATAAGTCTGCTCAAAATCA
The DNA here is from genome assembly GCA_026543865.1 of Argiope aurantia. NCBI lineage: Eukaryota > Metazoa > Arthropoda > Arachnida > Araneae > Araneidae > Argiope > Argiope aurantia. The sequence goes on from JAPMOR010005785.1 coordinate 20,331, forward strand.
GTTCCTTGACAGATTTGGCTCCAAGCTGTATAGGTAACTAAGCTTTAAATGTTAAAAGTTAGATGCCAAATTTTATCCATCTAGCTTTCTTCTTTTTTGTGGTTATCGAGTTAACTTATATTTGGATAACCAAGCACTTTCATCAGTTAGATTTCACAGAAAATTTGATGGAAATTTATAAATTTAATATAAAAGCATAAACCAGATTTCTAATCCGTCTAACTCAAAGTGATTTTAGTTAACGTTCTCGCAGGCAGACAGAGAGACATAACTCCAAAAATGTGTATTTCAGATTCCAAGAGATCTGAAACGTAGAGATGTGTCAAACTCTAGAGTTCGAATTTTTTGACGATTAAATATTTACATTATATTTCCTATACTAGAAAGTAAAAATTAATTTTATAATGCAGCCACTCCATTATGATGAAAAAATTTTTGGCTATTTTCTCGAAATTTAGAATACATTCTTCTAGTGGAATGTATTAAAAATTTTATATCTAAACTTATAGAAAATATAGTTAAATTATTTCAAAAGGAAATCTTTTTAATTATGGATTTGTTTGTTGAATATTTATACAGCTAAAAATTAATGCCTTTTTTAATGCAAATATTTTGCTATCAAATATAATAATATAGCAAAAAGGCATTTACTTATATTTAACCGCTTAACTGTTTTGCCGCGTGCCATACGTGCATCGATTTATCGAATTTTCATAGTCGTAAGCAAAAAATAAACCACAACGATTATAATTCAATATTAAAATTACTTCGAATACATAGATAAGTCAAGTATTCAATGGATTTCCATTTGATTCAAAATAAGAAATATTCTCAAAATAGAAGGTGTCATCTTATTAGATAGTAAAGAAAATAAAACAGTTAAGGACTTAAGTAGAACTCATATCTGTCAACGCAAATGACAGATAAATTAAGATGCTAAGTTTGTAAACAATAAAGTAGGTACAGAAAATACTACACATTAAAAAAAATAAGTAAATCAAGTAAGGGTAAAAGGAGAAAAATATGAGATAAGAAGGTCCCAATTTCTTTTCTAGGAGTTTGATGACTCATTTCAGATAAATTAGACTTTAAATCTTAGATTCTTAACTGTTTTTAATTCAGAAAATCATATAGATTCAAAATGAAACAATTTAAGGCAAAAGGAAGAAATTTTTGCCATAAGGAAATGTTCTTTGATTTTTTTTTCTTTCTTTCTTGTTTTACGTTTACCAGAACAATATGTAGTCTAAAAGGAAATGTCTGTTGATACTTTTTAAACCTAAAATGTACGACTTATATAATATATATAAATGTAAAACTTATAAAGACTTGTATAATAAGTAAGACTCTTTTATTAAAAAAATATTTGTTTTGAGTAACTGCATATGATTTGGAAAAATAATTTTAAAAATTTTAATTATTTTTTCATGAAATTAAAAAAAAATAAAATGTTGCAAATAATTACAGTATGAATTAAACAATATTCCAGTAGCATAAATCATATTATAATTCTCTAATAAAAACAAAGTTCCTTTTTACCAGTATATTTCCATGAAAGAAAAAAAATATTTTGATTACTATTCATCCAACAACCATCTTGGTATTTTCCCAAGTTTCTAGTTTAAATCTAATTCTTGTACCACTAATAACATATACTGTATTTTCTACAAATATTTATCTAAAAGAATTTCAAATAATTTCCAAATACTCATTCTTTCTCTTTAGAACAGTCATGTGAAGTTTATAAATGAAAATAAAAACATGTTGCCAAATGATACACGATGCACAGTAGGGTAAATACGTTTAATTTGAAGTTAGGACAAAAAAATTTTTCATTGATATAATAAAAATAAATCAAATTCACAAATGAAAAATTATAGAAATTTAATAGACAAACAGTAACAGAGAGATTTAAAAAGATATATCCAATAGATGCATGGGAAAATTAAAAATATTAAAACATGAGAAACGAATGAAAAATTTCAGAGAAACAGTTTTAAATTATGTATTGCATGTGTATAATGAAAGTTGCATTACTGCACGCTAATGCTGCGAAATAAAAGTGGAAGTGGAAACGAAATGTTAGCTTCAATATCTAAACTAAGCAATTTTTATCTTAACTAACAATGGGAAAAGGATATGAGATTTGAGATTTGACTAAGCAAATGAAATTAGACTGAATTTTAATAAACAATGCTAACTTTAGAGTGGACTTTAAATTCTTGCGTATTTCAAATTAATCTCGACTAATAATATAAGAGATTTACAATTTTTAGAACATAATCTAATTTTTTTTAAAGTTTAATTATGTAAAAACGATCGATTTTTCGGTGTTCCTTTTGGATATCTTTCATTAAAAAAAAACTTTACATCATCTTAAAATTCAAAAAATTATCTTTTAAATGATAAAAATTTAATTGCCATACATTGTCTGCTCTAGATTTATAAACTTTTTCAAATGTATTTCATGATATAACATTCCCATTATTGCAAGTAAAACCCAAATCGTTTCCATTTCAATTATTAATATTTCATCCTTTTTCTTTTAGGAGTGTTATGAAAATTCTGATTATTTTTCCATAATGAATAGATTTTCATTTTGAGCATGCTTTTAATATTGATCACTCTGACAATTACAACGAATGTTTAACCTCAGAAGTAAGTAATAATGGACATTTTTTTAAAG
>JAPMOR010005809.1:766-11825 GCA_026543865.1 Argiope aurantia
TGTTTCTGTAGACAAATATTAACTAATTATTTGAAAAGAATTTTATAAGAATTTAAAATTTGTTTTGGAGAAATAAAAATTGATTTTTGCCCTTTTATAGTATTCAAGTATTTTTCAGAGAATTGAATCTTTTTTACCGTAAACTAGAGAATTCGCTTATAATGAAGGCTATTTTGCAATACAAAAACAAATAACGTTATATATTTCAAGTATTTAAGTTTAAATAAGTAAGTTAAATTTTGAATGAACTTTAGTATTTCTAATCACATTTTCTTAACTGAATATTTAAATTTATAGTAAGAGGAATCGTTTTGATTATTAAACACATTTTAAATAGTTTTCTTTGTAGTATTTGGAAAAAAGGCTATATAGAACACAGCCCAAATTCCTGAATATATTTAGCCAAAATTTCTAAAATCAAATTCATTAATTGATGCTTCATATTTAAATAAAGAACGTAATAGCATGCAGTAAAATAAGAATCAGATTGAAAGGTGACTGATTCAATATTTTTCAAAGACTTCAAACAAAAATATATTCGAAAGTTTAGTTTTTAGAATTTTCATTTTTTTTTCTGTGCTACATTTGCAGCTGATTCATTTATGAAATTTCCAAAGAGCATTTCAAACTTTTGTCTTTTTCAATAAATTCAATATATTCATAATGCATCTTCAAAATTTTCAGAGAAATTTTTAAATATTTGTCTCTAAAATATTTTGAAGGAGTAACGTGAAATTTCATCAGCGCTACAAACACAAAAGACATTAAATATATTTCGATAGTCTTTGAAATGAAGAAATCCGTAATGTATTATAGGATCTTTTACACTGTAACATCAATTCAAAATGTAATCATGGCCTTATAAAGGATTTGAAAAATTATTTTGCCACAATTATATAAAATGTGTAGAACCTGTAATACAGTAAAATCAGCACAAAGAAATCATGAATATATTTATTATACAAACTTAAAGGGTTTTATAGACCAAAAGGGCATAAAAATGACGTTTTTTTTCCAAACATGAATTTTAAAATCAGTGTGATCATTTTAAATATTGCATATATATATTTAACCCTTTCTAGGGCCGTGGGAAGTATGCTTCCCACCAAATTTATCAATCTTTGTATGAATCTATGTAGGTTGGCATAAGTCCTGACAAATCTTTTTAGAAAGACAGAAACTTAGATGCTTTAGTTCTTTATTTTACACAAAATGATGTGTCTTGATTTGATACTTAATTATTAATTAACCAAATTAATTAATCAAATTAAATTTATCTAATAAGATAAATGAATCCCTTTTCTTATTCTAATTTCAAGCCTAAAAATATTTTAACATAATATGACTAGAAAAAAATGGCCCTTTAAAGGGTTAAACCAAGCCAATTTTGCATAACTTGTTGAGCATAATTTCTGCATACGTACTGCATACGTAATTTAGACAAACGAATATAATAAAAATTTGCTCGAACGAACATAATTTAAAAATATACAACAGGTCAATTATCCAAATTTGTTAGGATAACTTTTTATGTTGTAATTATAATATTTTTTCTTAAAAAATAAATAAAATGTTAGCAACGCATACCACATATTGCTTTGATTTTGCTTCACTTTCTTTTTCTAATCGCAATTGGAAATTTTTATAGTGATACAGTGAACAGTATATTTAAAATCATGCACACTAGCAAAATTTAGCAGTTTATGCAGAATTAGTTTACTTCAGATATACTCATGCTAGCTTGAAATCATTACATTAACTTTAAATTATCCATTTAGAAGACGTCATGCCTTATAGAAAATTTACAATATTTACGATTTTATTTTATTTTAATTAAATTTCTAATAGTTATTATTTTACTCCATCATAGGTAAACACACTTTAATCACTTTTATTTGATTCAGCATTGTTAAAGCTTTTATGTTGATTTTTTGACTTTTTTTTTGTTGGTGATTTTGCACTGTTCAAGATACTATAGTCACAAATGTCATCTTGAATCTAATATCTGAAAAAGAAAACATCAAAATGTTTTCATTTTCCATCAGTAACTTTAAATAATTGACTTTAAATTTTCCATTTAAAAAAGGACATACCTTATCGAAAATTTATGATATTTAGTTTTTATTTTAATTAATTTTATTATTCAAATCTTTATCCACTTTTGTTCGATTCAGTATTGTTAAAGTTTTTATTATGACATTTTGACTATTTTTAGTTGTTTTGCATTTTTAAACCTCCTATAGTTACAAATGCCATCTTGAAGGCAATAACTAAAGGAAAAAAAAAGTTAAATCTTTATACTTTCCATCATTACCTTTAAATAATTGATTTTAAATTTCGCAGTTAAAGGGCATGCATTATCAAAAATCTATAAAATTTATTTTTTATTTTATTTTAATTAAATTAATTATTATTATTACACCATTTATCCACTTTTATTTGATTCTGTAATATTAAAACTTTAATATTGACTATTTGCCTATTTTTAGTTGATTTGGCATTGTTAGAGATCCTTTAGTCGCAAATGCCAGCTTGAATCCAATATTTGAAAGAAAAAAAAGCAAAATCTTTACATTCTCCATAATACTTTAAGAGTTTCAAAAAGTAGCAGTAGAATCATCCATCAAAAATTCTGAAACAATCGCCATCGACAAGGTGCATTGAAAAAGAGACTTTGGCCAACTTCCTTCCTAAATCCTTGGCGTCTTCTCTTGGCATCCCCTGTCACGGAAAAGATGTAGCAACGGCGAAGGGTAAGGAGCATTGTACAAACAGCAATTCAATCAGGAAGCATACAAGAGTAATTAAGATTCAACAATGGACACGGTAGCTACACCGTTTCGTGATGACCTAAATGCTCAAATAGGGATTGGGGTTTTTATTTTCCTGTGAAGTATTAGCTTCGGGTTTTTAAACACAAGAAAGCCAGAAATAAGACTTTTTAAAATATTGGACATCAAAAAATAGCATGTAATGTATTGATGAGTGTTAAGAATCTAGATACGCCCAAAAGTGCGAGCTCTAAATAAAGAAAGTTGATCACTAAATCTGATAATATTTTTTTGATTTTTTTTTCTTCTTTACAATGTAATAAATGTAATGAATGAAGTATTTTTATAAAAAACTGCATGATAAATTATAAAAGAAAATATAAATTGAGTTTAATAAATTTATTAAGCATGTAGATAGTTTTCTTACTAATATAAAATATTATCTTGTTTCAATTCGTTTTTATAGGTCTTTGTGAAAACAGTTACTGAATTAATACGTAATATATATAATTGTTTCCTGTAGTATTTCTCCGATAGATTCTAAATATGTGTTCCCCACTTGGAACTACTAATTACTTGGAAAGCCCTACTTCATTGTCAGGGTTTTGTTTGCTTCAGAACATATTAAAAGAAGTATCTGTGGCTCATTAATTACTGGAGACTATTTCCTAAATTAGTCTGATTTTAACTCAAATTATAATTTAAATCGTATCTTAATAAAATTTTATAAAGGATTTATTGCAAATCCTTGCAAGAGATTGCATTTTAATTTTCAATTTGTCTTAAAATGCACACAGTTTGCAAGAACCATTATATAAATAGTAAATAAAGTGCATCAGTGTCTCAGAAATCAAGCCGATAAATAAAGTGTGTCCCAAAATTAACGCAGGATTTGAATTTGCCACCATTTGTGCAGTAAAGTGTTGGCAACCCTATTAAAAACACATTTGACTACTGATAGTTTAGGGTTAATATAAATGAAGCGTTACACGATAGAACAACGTGTTTTGATTGTTGAACAATATTTAAAAAATAATGAGTCTAGTGACCACAATTCAAAAATTTGAGAATTGTACTCCTAGATGGTGTGATTTAATATCGTTGGATTTCTTTTTATGGGGTTACTTGAAATCAAAGATCTATTACAACAAGTCCATAAGCACACGCGCATTGAAGCAGCAAATTCAACGCTACATCAAAGAAATTTGGCCACATTTATGCAAAATGGTCATGGAAAATTTCGACAAAATATTGCGTATGTTCCAGCAAAGCCGGGAAGGCCATTTGCCCTATGTGTTATTCCAATAACTCTATTCTGTGTACTTTACGATTCTATAAAAATATGACAATTTAAAGAAAAACTGTGTTTTTATTTAATTCAAATCTTGCTTTTACACGCTGTTCTATCGTGTGACTTTTCAGTTTAACTAACCCTAAACTATCAGCTGTTAAATGCTTTTTAATAGGGTTGCAAATACTTTGCTGCAGGAATGTTTGCAAATTCAAACATTGCGTTAATTTTCGGACATCCTTTAGTTATTACGTAAACTTCGTAAAAATCTGTTCATGTTTTGAAACATTAGTTTCTTTTTATGTAGCAAGTTTAAATAATTCGAAACATTTGGTTTATTAATAATTAAAAAAGGAATTTTTAATTAATAAATTATAAATATTATCATTTAGAGTTTTTGAGACAATTTAATTATATTTATTTGTTCAAGTGCCTTGAACTACTGTTTGGTAATATTTCATTCAGGAATCTTGTTAATAATTTATAATTCAAAAGTAATAAAAACTTTCCTAGATAAAATGTTGCCAATTATTTTTTATAATACTTCCTCTTATAAAAAGTTTATCAACTCTAACAAATTTCCGTATTTCGAAAAGCAATGCCTTTGATTCGCAAGTTTTTATGACGCTTGGACCATTTATGACAACAACAGAACTATGAAAACTATCTTGGAATCAAATTAATGCATGCGAATTCTTTTCACCATAGTCGATTAATATTTTCCAAACGGATACAAATAAATCATTAAAAATTAATTGCATTCAGAGATTCAATAGTACATTCAGAGAGATTTCCATTCAAAAGTTATTCATTGTCTTTTATAATTTTTCTTTCTCTAGTAATAAAAAAGTATGATCTTCGAATAATTTTAATATCTCTAAGATGAACGTTCCATTTCGAAATATTTATGAAGATGGAAATCATTTAACTCAAGCTGCGCCAATAAAATGATGAAATGAATTCTTTTTTACCACTGTTCATTAATATTTTGTAATTAAGTACAAACAGAAAACTTACAGAACTTCATGTCCTTAATGAACATTGCTTTCTTCGTGCCTATAAGGTTAAACAATATCTTCATTGTGAGTATTTTTAACCCTTTAACTGTGCGATTTCCTCCTATATAATTAGATAACATCTTTAAATTTGAAAAATATTATCGTACTGATTCAATTTTCATGGAACACTTGATGTTTATGGATTATATATAATTTATATATCAAATTATAAAGTATTTGATTAACTTAATTTTAGCTTTTTACTTGAAAAATATGGTTATTCGAAGCACGAGCCACACGGGTATTACAGTTAAGGAATTAATTCATGGTATGAAAGAAACTAAAATTATTAATATGGATAATCAAGAGATTTTAAGAGAAAATGAGAACAAGTAATCAGGGTTGGTAACAATTGTTTTCACTAAACAAGAATTTTAGTAACAGATATGGTGACCCCCTGCATACGTGAAAATATAAAAAAATGTTAACATCTTTTTTTGTTATCCTTGCATTTTAGATCCCTCCTTTCATCTTTATCTTTTTTTAAAAATCTTTTGTAAGATTTGACGTTACGAGTTATTTTACTTAATGACTGCGAAATTTAACTTTTATGTTAATGATACTTCTAAATGTCGTACAAATATATTATATTTTAATAAAATATTAGAGTTTTTTTCTGTCATTACAAAGTTGACATTGCCACAACTTTATGTAATCTGTTAATGCTTAACAATATTGCATTCTATATATCATAGAAAGTTTTGAATATTATATTTTGTTGTTAAAAAACTTCGAATTGAATTCTCCCAGCGGATTTAAGAAAATAATATTTTTTGAATTCTCAGACATATAATTTTTTAAAATTATATTCAGAACCATCATACAAATTAAAGTGTATGAAATAAGCATATTTTAATTCGAAATTGCTTTTTTTCTTTGTTATGATAATATTCATCGCATCTTTTCTTATATCTATAAAGGATAAGTATCATTTCTTTCTATTATTATATAACGGATATCAAATCACGGAAATTTTACCAAAAAATGGGGCAATGTATTTTTAAACCTATTTATCACTAAATACCCAGTTTCGAAACAAACGTTAACAAGAAACTTCGAAGTTCATATGGTCATCTGCTATTTCTTCAGCTGTCAAGAAAATGAAGAATTTCAAGCAGATGACTTTGAAAAGATCAACGAACTTACCATCTTTCAATCATTTCATAAAAGAATTAAAAAGAAATTCCAGAGCGAGGTCAAAAGGTAAAAGCCAAAATGCAACTCAAGCTTTCACAAAAGTCTCAGGAAATAGCATCTCTGATAGAAAAATAATAACAGAGGAAAGCACAACACAAGTCCAGGTTTTTCCTATTATAACCAGGTCATCCTCACTTTGTTTCTAGAATTAGAACTCAAAAGAAAAGTAACAGTTCGAGTTTTAGAAGCATGAACTGTTACTTTCTTTTTTCTCTTTTGCCATTACTTTCTTTTGATACCTGCGGAGTAATAACTCCATTATCTATACTTATATGCAAGTGAAAGCTGGAAGTGTGCGTGCTTTTTTTTATATCATTGTTGCCTGAGGTGGTATATTTGCCACGTTTCGGAATAGCGTTTCGTTGCCTTCTAATTTAAAACAAACAGAAAGGCCATTTACAAATACGTTACTGTGATAATAGAGATGCTGACAATTTTATGTGCTGTATTTTTAGAACATAACATAAAATGTGTCCTTGTTTTTTCTCCAGTGCCGTTTTAATTCATGAATAATAAGACCTGGAATAAGTAAATTCCTACTTTTCTAGAAGCATTCGTAGTTCTATTATATTCAAAGGCTTCGTGACATTAAAAATATTTCGAAATACATCTTAAAATAATAAATACATGTTAATTGATACGTTGTTACACCAGAGGACCTTAAGGATGTGTCCTTTCCTGTGAATAGGTGGTAAACCCCGGGATATTAAAGGCTAGCGAACGGATGATAATATAAGCGTAAAGTATACGCAATGCTATTATTATAAAGTAAACTCGGAGTCGGCGCTAGTCGAATTCCGATCGACAATCGACAATTCACCAGCCAAGGGAACAAGGTTTTACTTCTCCTGTATCAATTCTGAATTCTTTTAGTGGAGGACCCCAAGTGTTGGCACTGATTTCCATTATTTGTAATAAATGCGTAGAAAAACAATCGTTTTATCGTTGTTGTAATGCTGCAACATCCCTTACATTATTATTCATTAACTGAAACACACAGCAGTCATACTCGTTTACCATTACTGACACTAACATCATGACTTTTACTACATTTTTGATTTAAAGAAAGGGAATAAATTGATTAAGAAAAAAAAGAAAAAATACCCTTCTATCAATTGTTTATAGTTAAATTACATTTTCTTTTACTAAAAAAAATCTTTAATAACATTAGGCGCTAATTTAAAGACTAAGCAAATAATTACAGTAAAAAAATAATAAAACTGTTTAAAAAACAAGCGATTGTTTACACATCTAATTCATCTTTAAAAATGTTCAAGCAACCTCCATTTTCTTTTACACAAATAATAATAATAAATAAATTAATTGCTTGGTATTATTGTTAAATCAGATTTCAATGGGGAAAAAATGTTTTTTCTTGCCAGATAATAGATTTTTAAAGAATGCTAAATAAATATTTTACTTCCAATTATTTTTCAATTTTCTTTGATCTTGTTTCAAATTTTTTTCCTCCTCATTTATTTATAAAATAGATGAATTGATTACATCGAGACGAAAAATAATATTTTAATGGATAATTATGTTTAGATAATGAATAATTTTAACAAATTGGAAAAAATAGAAAAATAAAACTTAAATTTTTAAAAATATACTCATACTATAACTACTAAAATGTCGAATTCATAATAGATACACTGGACGAAACACTTCATCAGAACATTAACAGAAGTCCAACAAGAGTCTTCGGTAATTACTTACGATTGTTATAGCAAAAAAAAAAAATGGTTTCGTTGCAGAAGGTATGGTTAGGTTGTCTTAAAGCAAGTTTATAAGTTTATATCACAATGACCTAAGGCCATTTCGTCAGAAACTATAAAAAGAATGCAATTTTTTTGAATGAAGTTTATGTAGCATTCTGTTTGTTCTCCATGAAGAATAGATATTAATAAGCAATTTTATAACACTTTCTCTTAAGTTGACAATGAATTTATACATAAATAATTAGGCTTAACTATTTGTAATAAAAATAGCAAAACATCTAATTATAGCATTTTTCTTTCAAGATTATTTGAAGCATACGTAAACCTTGCATAACGCCCATTCATAAAATATCAATAAAATGTAATTAAATAAAAAAAATCAAATGAATTACGGCAATGGATTTTCCAAATTTTGTATCTAACTTTTGTATACTCCAAATTTTATATCTAATTTTAAAATTATGGTAGGGCAATTACTTCTCTTAATTTTAGATGTTATCAAATGACGAGGACGGAATCTGAGCAGATACTGCATGTATTCTGTTTCCATGCCAAAATAGCCAAACAAAATTTAGCCACAAGTAATTTAATATGCACATTTGCCGAGTTTTAGAATCAATCGCTATTCTACACCCCTCTCGTTTTGAAACAATATTTTGCTACCAAGCCATTATAGAAAGAAGATTTTTAATTAATCTAATTGCCAGAAAATAGTATTGTAACTAAATGTAAAAATCATTGAGCTTGAATTTAGGTTTTAATGTTTTTTACTTTATTGTATACGCAGTGCAAAGAAAATATAGCAATCGTCAAAAAATAAGAACTCGAGATTTTGACGAATACCCCCATTTTAGACCTCCCTGAGTTCGAAAAACACATTTTTAGAATATGTTCGTCTGTCAGTCTGTTACAAAGATAACAAAAAAGCTTTGAGATAGGCCACTGAAATTTGGTATACAATTATTACACTAAATTTGCAGATTTCTGTCAAATTTTGAGTAAATTCTGTTCAGAGGAAGTCCATCTGTCCGGTTGTTCGAATATAAATTAGTAAGATAATTACAAAACGAAGAGACCTAGATAGACAAAATTCGGTACACAGATTTAACATCTATTGTGTAGACATCTGTCAAATTTTGAACCAAATCCAACTATGGGTTGATTATCTGTCGGGCTGTGCTTTCAGAAACATGTAAATGCTATAATTCAAAAACGCAATAAGTTAAATATATCAAATTTGTTATAGGATTTTATGATCACAATTGCATTTTTGTGTCAAATTTTCGTTTCAATCGGTTGAGAAAAATGTGTCTGAAACACAAATTTGATTTTTGGATAGTTTTAACCCATGCCAAGGATTAATCGCCAAATAATTTGCCAAGGACAACATGATGGATTCAGTAAAATTCACACCAAAAGTTATTCATAATTATTGTACGTCAAGGCTTTCTCTGCCATGACAAGTTTATTAGAGAGCATGCGAGAAAGTTTTAGGGAGACCACTCCTAAGAGAATAATATCAAAAAATAAATTTATTTATTTTAATTTACTTTATATATTCGATTGCAATTAATAAATAATCTGACGAAAACATTGACTGACATTATCTTATTCATGATTTAGAACCGATGTCTTTTCATGAAAAGGAAAATCAAAGATTAAAACGGTTGATGTCTGCATTATCTATAACTAGGAAACTACTGAAAACTTCAAAAGAAACCAGCGAAGCCTAAGCAATAAATAATGATGCAGCTACTTTTACTACTCAGGTCATTCAAGATTTATTGAGGCAACCATTCTTAACCTTAATTAAGGAAAGAATAGAAAATCAAATTCGCTCAAGTGGTGTATGAAACGTAAAATTATTTATAAATATATAAAACTTTCAACATTTTTTTTAACCAGTTTGTTTATGGTTGTAGATTTTATGGATAAAAATATGTATGTCAATCACATCTTAAAACCAAAGATTTAAAATAAAATAATTTAAAATATTGTGAGAAAAAAATTAAAATCTTTCCTTTTAATTTCATAAGAAATATTTAACATTTTAAATATATAATTTCTGAGTTTTACTTAATGTTTGAATTTTTCACGTAGTTTTTTCATCCATTTATTTATGGGTTTTTTTTAATAAATTAAAATTTTTTCTTTTGTAACAGATGAAAGTCCCATGTTTGTTTATTTTTCTTGTTATAAATTGTTACTGATGTCCAGTTGATTCTGTTATTATACAAAAATATTCTAATAATGTATATGACATAAATTCAGTGGATTTAAAAATTATCTAACAGCATAAAATTTTTACATTATTTTGAGCTAATTATTTTATTTGTAAATTATTTTTTATTCGCAAATACTAAAGTTCAGAACTCTCTAGTAACTGAAACACCTCTAATGGTTTTATTATGTAAATATTTTTTAGTGAATATTTTATGTAAATATTTAGTAAATATATTATGTATAATATAGTAAATATATTACATAAATATAGTAAATATATTATTAATATTTTGTAAATATATTATAAATATTTAGTAAATATATTATGTAAATATTGTATAATGTAAAATATTTTTCAAATAAATTACAGATAAAATATTTATTAGTAAATCAATATATTTTATGAATATATTGTGCGAATAAGTTTCAAACTATTTTGAAAATGTATTCTAGTTTAATGCATCAGAAATGCAATGATTCTCATAAAATCATTTAATTGATGTTGCATTTTAATCTAAATGATTTGTAAAAGTTCCAGTCAAAGAATTTTTACTTACAAAACATAAGTGAGTGTAACAAATTATGTAAAAAAAATTATCTTTTTCTGCATAAACTTATCTATGAGATATTTCTAAGTTAAGACATTTCATTACCACTAGAGTATAAGTTTTAAAATAAAAAATTAATTAGAAAACTGAATTTTGTAAAATTAATTTTAAAATGGATACATAATTTTGTAAAATCAATTTTAAAATAGATACATAATTTTATAAAATTTTGTATATTGAACTTTTTGAAAAA
>JAPMOR010005810.1:0-39123 GCA_026543865.1 Argiope aurantia
TGTTTCCATTGAAAGTTTTAATTAAAAGTGAAACAGAGAAAAGAAAAAATAAGTTTAGTTCAAAATTAGAGAGCCATTGAAAACTATTTCATGCATTTTTTAAAGTTTTACAATAAAATTTTCATTAAAATGTAGAAATTTATTTAACTGTTAAATAAGAAAGTGTTCTTAGGGCACATGAAAAGTGTTCAATAAAAAGAAAATGTTAAAAAAAACTTGAAAGTATATTGGAATGAAGATAAAACGAAAAAAAGCAGAAAAAAATTGATGAAATTAAATTTCCATTTAATAGATTGATTCCATTTAATTTTCTTTATAGAGCAATATTTGTTCCCGCTTACCTCAAATGATCTGAACTTGCACACAATGACTTTTGTACATGTAGGTGTATTGGAACGACAATTCATTCCGCTATAGAGACTCTATAGCATTTTCATGATCTCATGGCATTTAATAAAATCTACACCAAATACTCTAAGAATTTCTTAGGTCAGTTTCAGCTAACAACTTCTCCAGGATTAGAATTCACTAAAGAACAAATTTAAATTCTCAAAACAGAACTCATTTCCAATAAATCTTACCCTTTTTCACTTCAAAAAAGATGATAAAGAATTCTTCAGTAGTTTAAATGGTTTTAATCCTTTGTTTTGGTCAATAAAAAAGCTGAGTAATAGAATAAACCTGCTTCAATATACCTGAACTGCTGCCCTTGTAATGTGAACTGAATAATGTCAACAACATTTATTTTACCTCCACTGGCACAGTAGAAATGTGATTAAAAACTGAACAGATTTTTATTGTTATTATTTCTGAACGACAAATTTTTAAAACACCCTTTAGAATTATCCTTTTAAATATAACATTTGTTTTTGAGCATAAAAATAATAACTGTAATTGTTTTTGTTTTTAATCTCTTTATCTAAATATTGTTTACTTATGTTTTAATATTGGTAGAAAATTTCTTATTTTCTTAATCATTTTTTTCTCCATTTTGCTTCGTAAAATAATGTCTTTTTCTTATTTTTAAATATATTGATTTATTTTTAGTGTAAATACCTGGCAGAATTTTATATTTTCCTACACCATTATCTTTAGTGATTGCCTTCTCTTTTCATAATTACATAAATCTTTATGTTTTGTTCCGTTGTAACTATTCATATCAACACTGCCATTCAAAAAAAAATTCTTTGGATCTTCTAAACAGATTGAGAAACAAATCTGTAATTTTTTTAATATCCTTATTAAAAATTTACATGATCATACTTATTCACCAGCATTCACATGAGGGCAGATATATACGATTGTGTTTCATGTGCTAATTTTAATTCATACAATTAATTATTCGGCACTTTTATAGCCTTCCTTATTTTTAAAAATTAAATACTATTCACAATCAACTAAATTCACTTGCCACAAATGTCTAATTTTTATGTAATGCACAATAAAACTGAAATTTTAATCATTTTTTAGTTTAAAATGAAAAATTTATAAATTAATATGAAATTAGAAAATATTTTTTGTTATATTAAATTTGCCAGATTTGACTACAGCACAATATTATTAAAGTTTCTTCATAGTTTAATGCAGAAAATTTCATTAATTTAAATAAAAAATGATAAGGGTAATTATCAAAAAACATACTAGTATATCATATAAGTTTCTGTCCATAAATATTTTATGTTTATCAAATAAAATGCCAAGATTCCTGAATAATTGAAAAAAATATCCGATGCCATATTTGTTATTGAAATTGTCCAATTTTTATATACATTATTAAAAACATTTCACAAAAGCAGAAAAGTTATTTTTAAAAGGCAAAATAATTTGACCTCAAAGAATTGCGTAGTTAGAAATGCAATGAAACAGATAAAATAATTGTATTTAAGCACACAGAGTTAAATTAAATTTATTAAAAAAATGAGTGACAGAATGTAGTTTCTTAAAATTTTTTTATGCTCCTTATTATCAGGGAAAGTCAAAATTGGTAAACTAAATCCTCTAAAATTATTCAGAATTCGAAATAATCTTTTTATTCAACTAATTGTAATATATTTTAAATATTCATTTTTTTTAATCAAAGTTTCACTTACAGGTTTAAAAAATTATCGAAGTGTCTAACAATCCGTACTAGAAAACGCTTTAAAAATTGAGAAAATATCTGAATAAGTGTTGAAATTACATCTCAAACATATACATTCCAAAAAAGTCTGATTAATATTATATATATATATTTATATATATATAGCATATACACATATACACACACATATATATATAGCATGCATCTTAAATATTTAGGTCTATCATTTAGCATGTTTTCTCTTCGAAAAAAAGAACTCTAAATGAAAAGCATTTTCAGACAGAAGATTTCAGAGTAACATGAAAGTAATATAAAATTAATTTCATTCCGTCAAAATTTTTTTCAACATAACGAATAAGTTTGAATAAAAAAACAAGCATACGAAACAAGTTACAGAATTATCAAGCAATATAAATCTAGTTCTGCTAATTTAGAACCAGTTCTGCCAGTTAGAAATTTGCTTTTTTTTATTTTGAACGATCCACACACTTTCCACATATGTGAAACTAATTGTTAAAACTCGAGGGGGGGGATGAAAACTTTGCTGAAAATTTATGAACAATATTTATCGTCTGATTATCTTTTACGTCTCATTTTGAAAAAGCATACACTTCGCGAGTAATCACGTATTTTTTAACCTTTCATAGATGATGGAGGCGAAATTGAACAATTTTTCGATATTATGATATCAGTATAAACTCCTCATCGCAAAATTATGCCAACTATTTATTTAATTTCAGATTTTAAAATATTAAAATTTATAGCACACAATATATTAATTATCTGATTTAACATTTAGCTTCTTAACTATAAACGTCGGTGCTAAATTTTGAATAAAAGTAATTTTCCTCTAAAAAAGAATTGTTAGTATTCAATTTTTGCATCCGTATTTAAAAAGGTAAATATTTATCAGTAACTAGAATTTCTAAGGTTTTTACCAATCGTCATTGCATGGTTTCCCTCCGTTTCTCAAAAGTTTTCCTAATATTTCGTATTCGAGGTCTTTCTTTCTTTCTGATATTACAGAGCTTCAACCAAATCCTTCACCAAATCGAAAATACGTACTCTGAATGCTGATAAATGGATCAAAGGAGTGTTTCGCCATTTCTGAATAACAACCTTTAACTGGATTGATTAGTCAAACCAAACATGCCCTTTATAGGTAGTCTCTGAAGAGTGATGCTTACCATTGCATTAAATACTGTGCTAGATCAATTTGATAGAACCCACTAAGAGTAGGTAATTATTTGGAAAGAATCATTTCTCTTACTTTTTTTTCTTTTGATCTGCGATCTAGAAAAGAATAATATTGTGAGATAATACTGTTGTCAAAATGTTCATGTAATCGCTAATACACTTTGTTTATTAGATTTTCAAACGTATAATACATAAATTGAGCTTTGAAGCCAAGAAAGGGTATGGCAAAAATAAATTTTCCTTCTTCTAAATAGACTAAAAAAATATTAAATTTGTAAGACACACTTGAAAAATTTCTAAAACCATAACTAATCATTAGCAAATACCGAAGAGTCAGGCAGAAAGAAGGGAAAAATTAGTTTTGTGAATAGGATTTTGACGGTAAAACATATTTGATTTCAGCGCATGGAAAGTCAAAGTCGGCAAATAAAAGTCCATGCAAGTCAGCAGTTAAAATGAAGTCTGAAATATAGTGAATAGAAAATAATTATTTTTAGAATATGAACAAGTTATAATTATTGCTCACATACATACACAAAAATCAATAACAGATGTAGAAACGTACAGTAGAACAAAAGATATTAGCTATATCTATACCAGGAGCTAATATTTGCTCAAAGAATCCTTTTGATTACACTTAATATTACGCAAATTATAATTTCAAAAAATGAGATAGTCCGTTATGAATTGATGAAAGTTGTTCTTTTAAAGATAATTTTTTATATATTTCCATTTTTCTTAACTTTTGAAGGCTCGCTGTATAATACCCATTACTTTTCTAGAGATAATCTGAGAAAAAAATGTTTCTATTCAAGGAAATAAAATTTCAAAATTTAAAAGTTCTGCTAAACAAATTAAATAATTTTAGATTTTTTAATACATATTTTTTATTACTTTTAATAAAATTTAATTTTTAACAAATCGCTATTTAAAAATCTATATATTTTCATTTTTAACATATATTTCTCATAGTGAGAAAAATATTTCGAATTTTTTTTATTAAAGATTAGTTCGTCCTATCAATTTCATAATCATGAGAATGTCTAAAAATATTTGTTAGACAGCATTTCCTTTTATTCAGAGTTTTAGAAAGTTAAATATTCACGTTGATGGAATTTCATATTTTGCGAAATACTTCAGAAATTAGAGATGTGTTTACCTCATCTATCAACAAACAATCCATAAAGGAGAACTGTTTTAATTCACTTGTTTTGTATCGGCTTTACATAATTGGCATGAATAGTAGTATTGCAGTATCCCCGTCGATAAGCCATACTGTAATGTCAAATATCAAATTACTGTTAATTATTGGCACACGATAATAGTAAATGTTTGAAATGCAATAATCAAAACAGTGTGCATTTAAGTTAATGATTGCTATTCGACATATGACGAATTATCTGACAGATTTATATGCGTTATGAAGTGCATATTTCAAATATACACAATGAGAGTTCAACGAACATATTGTATTTATTATAAGATGAAATAAATACAAATAAATACAAGATAATTATTGCAAGGAATTTTTTTATACTTCCAGTACGGCGGCAGCTCGGAGAGTAAAACTAACTATAACTGTAAATACATCGATATACTTCGAGAACGAAAAAATTCACAGACCGTAATAGCTGTATATAATCAATGGTATGTAAACTAATAATGTTTGAATATTGTTACAAATGTAATGCACGATTTTGCTTTATATTCTATATACATGTATGATATAGCCACCAATAATACGAAGTAAATATGTGTGTGTTTGTGGTGGTATAATCCAGACTTGACCGTATAACTTAATGCTACTTAATTTAGCCCAAATATTTTTTGCAATAAAAAAACAAGAATTTAATTTTCCGCGATAACTTTTCAAAATATTGCTGCACAAAAATTTTCCCATTGGTTGAAAAGATAATTATTTGTTCAACGGTACCAGTTTAATCGTGTAATATTTTTCAGAATAAACAATTTATGAAAAGCCTATTTTTTTAATTAATTTTCAAAGAAAATTTAATAAAAATGTTTGTCAGACATTAAACCACATTCTATTTTCGAAAGTTAAAAAAAATTCATTATTTGGCAGTTTATATGAAAAAATGAAACAAGTTACAATAGAACAAAAGACGGTACGCAGGTTGAAGATATTATCAATAAAATTAGGCCTTAAAAGCACTGCTTTAATATCATAGAACCTGATAAACTTTCATTCGTACAAAGAAAGAAATTCAAAGCTATTATATTAGCGCAGCTGTAATTTCTGTCTCAATTGTACGACTTAAAGTAATTTAAGAGAAACGTGAATATCAATACTTTGCATAAAACCTCAATGGAAATAAACATACCCAATATATTTTTAGCAAACCAGCTCGTCGAGAAAAGAAGCTAACGATATAATCATGCATTTTTTTTATTCTTTGCTAACTGAGCTAGTCTGATAACTTTTAAATATAGAATATTTTATTATAACAATGTTTATCTTCAAAATTATTTGAGTGCATACAAAGGAATCTGGAATTCATATAATATTTCACCAAATTCCTTTTTTCTCTTAAAATAAGATTAATAGTACTATTTATCACTGTTATAACTATTATGGTACAATATTCAGTTTCAGTTGGGTAAAAAGAAGATTTGTTTAAATATTGATAGTTAATATTTTATTTTAAATGACACCTGTTTTATCCAACAATAATCTGGGTGATCACTCTTTCCGCTTTCTTCAGAATTCAAATTCCTCTGAATAAAGAATTATCGCTTGATTTATTTTTTTTACCAAACATTGAGATAAAATTCTATCAAAAGTTTCATAGAAAGACATACTTTATTTTTCATACCATTCCTAAATATATTTCCATAGCTTTTCACTTTTCATGTAAAGTCAACAATACGCAATATTTCTCCCAGGCAAGCAATTTTTTTTAGGTTAACTAATACAACTTCCCCAGAATCACTTAATAGAAGAATATGGCAAATGAATTTAATAGAATTTGGAAGATACGAGTTTTAACCTTCGAGTGTGAAAGTAGAAACCTCTCCAAAATTAATTTCATATCTTCATGAGGGAAAACCTCAGGTAGCTGAGGTATGGAATAGTCGACAGGGTAATTTACGCTTTTTGTGACATGTAAACATCAATAATTGGTGGGGAAATAGCATAGGATTATAGAATATGTGTGAAGTATCATTTTGAAGGGAAATGTATGAATCTCAGTATTGTAAGAATGGTCATATATTTCTTTTAAAAGTCTTTGAAAGTGTGTTCAAAGCTAAATGAAAGAAAATTTCGCTCACTTAAATTGATTTTTTTCAAAATAAATAAAACCTGGTATTTATTTAGAACTACAAGAGAATATAATTTTTTTACTGAAAATATCAATGGTTTCCCATTACCAGCTATGTCGGGATTGAATTCTATTCTCCATGTTCTACATTTCTATTAAAAATTTAAATCGGACATTTTTGAGAAAAGAAATGTGTATTTACATATTTTAGTATTTTCAAGAAATAAAAGTTTTTATAATTCATAAAAATGTGTTTACTATAATTAATTCAAAATCGTTCAATCGTTATGGGACATTTTTAACGTATATAGGATATTACGCTTGGAGCATAAAATTGAAAGAAAAATAAGGCCAAAAATTTGCCATTTCGCGATAATTTCTTTACCGCATCATCTCTTCCCTCTTCCTTCCTTTGGAACTCAAAATAAAATATTTTTATTCAAAGAGTTATCGAACGAGTTGTTTTAACCAAAAAGCTTAATTACATAAATAAGAAAGATTAAAAAATCCCAAACATCAATTTTCACGCAATTGATACAATTCTACTTTCTTCTTCATATTTACAGAAACAATATTGTCATATCTTAAGAATAAACAAAATTGTGACAAATAAATATTTCCATAGCTCTTAATACTGAACAAGATATATTGAAATTTTCATTCGATTATCGTTTTTTTTTTCAGATATCTAGCGACCATTTCATTCGTGCGGAATAATAGTCCAGTTTAATTGTAATTAAATATTTTGCGGAATTTTAAAAATGTTTTATTTTCAAGCCGTATTATTTTAGCTATCTTGCACATTTTGTTCATTACTTAAGAGAAAATAAGTGATATCGAAGTTCCGCCGAAATTGCATCATCTAGGAAATCCATATTCTAATTGCAGTACATTTCTCGCAATAACGGAACTTCTTTCCTTCCTATTTCGTTCATAAATTTCTCAGATCAAATCCTTCTCCCTCAGTTTTAAACAATAAAATCATGTCACGGTTCAATGTTTGAGAAAAAAATTGAATTAACTTCATTTTATGTATGAAGCATTGAACACAAAATATTAAGGGAAAACGCTGTGTAATGTCTAGATTGGTATAATTAAACGATACCAATTTAAATAACACTAAAGATTTTACATTTACATTTTCTCAAGTCAACACGGAAAAATACTAAGCTCTAGAATCAACTAAAAATTAAATATTTTTTTTAAATGTTAAAAATTTCCATCTTTCAAATTATTATCATCCCGAATTCGGTAGCTCCCAGTCAAACGCTGAAACACGTAAATCGCCAATGAACAAATTGTTTTATTAGTATATATTCGAAAATTAATAGCTATTCATTTTAGACTAGTTCTCATTTTTTTTTAATTGAATATCTACAATTTTGACACCAATGCGATTTTTTTTATTCTAGAACAGAATGCAAATTGAAAGGAATGCGAACAGAGCTTTCCTCAGATGAACAATGTTTATTTCCTGAGAAAAGATTTTAAAGGGAAAAAAAAGAGGAATCAAAGGCGAATGTAATTATCGGTTTCTGTTAAGAATATTGGCTGTCTATCGGTCTTTGTAAATTTTTGAAAAATAGGAATAGCGTCCTTTATGGTAACTTAAATTTAGAAAAAAACTCGTTTATCTCCAGAGGGTAATGAAGGGGCATGTATAAAATACAAATTAACCCAACTTATATTATGAACCTCTCTAATCTCTGAAAGGAATGTATTAATTATAAAAATATTATTCCTTAGAATATTGAGACGAGAGAATAAATAAAAAGGCACAAATGCATAACTTAATTTTCGTAATTTACATTTAGTTTGCACTTTATAATCAAAAGTAATTGACTCCAAACATTTGAATTAATATCTGCATCTCAATGCGTTTTACTTATGCGACTTCAGTCTTAAGAATTGCAATCAAATATTTTCGAAGTCAAATTAGCCTAATAGACCTTGTGGGGCATATTTTGATTTAACATTTGTAAAGACGTTAATGATGAAATTTAAGAAAAGCCTAATTTACTCATTTTTATGCCTTATTCATTAAATTGACAATTAAAATCAAATAGAAATTGAATCTTATTCATGGTTATTTAATACATTACTCAGAAATTGCCATTTCTATACGATTTAACTTTGTTCGGTTACGAGAAATGATTTAACCAAAAAAATTTCTACCAGCCACCAGGTTAGTTAGCTATAACGCACACTACATAATATAATTATCCTCAGGCAAATATAACCCAAATTGCTTTTCCTTTAAAGTTTACACCATTCTTAATTAATGGTCAGTGATAATAGACGAAGCCATATAGGTAAGAAGCAGTACCTTTTACGTCTTTTTTGGATTTCTGTCATCTTATATAGCCCTTCTCGCAATACTTTAAAAAAAATGGAAAACTTGTTAATCTAAAAACAAATACCCTATTGGCAAATTCACGTATTCATTGTTTGGCTACAAGAACCAATTTAGATTTTTTGCAGAATTTGCGTTTAATCTATGCAATATGAGAAAAAATTCATAAATGCTTTTAACTGGCAGCTTACGACCTTAGTTTCCATTTTAATCCCTGCAATTCCTTAAAAGCAACTTCAATTATATACGCTATCTTCACTACAGGAAAAATGGAAACTAATATACATGAACTAACGTTCATCACAGCTGAAGTTATGCAAATATGAAACTAAAATATTGGATGTTCTTAGATCACCTTTAATGATATTCGGAATTCGAAGCAACACTCTCCTCTAACGCAACGAATTTGTATTTTAACATGACGAATAATTCAGATGCCAGAATTAGAGAAGCCTTTGAGAAAGTATAGTATCTAAAGTTAAAACGTATGCAAGAATTTGCATCTCTTAGATGCCGTTACCATTGATTCCTTTTCCCAAATGCCTTGAATATGAAAATAGACCATGCTTACGAATTGGTGAAGCAGAAAGTTCAAAAACTGGACACATTAGCGAGTGCTCGTCTAAGCTTTTATAAATACATCTTTCAGCACCACGCTATCAATCTGAATATTTCTATTGTTCAAAAATGTGGTGAATTGATATAGAATAGACGGCAACAGCAGAGAGTCCACTTGCTTTTAGGATTTGGACTGAACAAAATTGCCGTTTCTTCAACTATAATTTTATTTGCCGACAATTAAGAGCCAATAATTGACAAATACGTTTTTGCGTAAAACAGAACGATTTCTGTAGCAAGTAAACGAGTTAATATCAGTTCATCATAAAAAATGTCAAGATTGTTTTAGAATCTGATGTTTAGCACTAGTCGCAGCTGCATTAGCACTGATCTTAAAATCATTGCAAGTAAAAAGTAAAAACCTAGAGATTACTGCATTCAACTACCCAACAGAATTTAACTACTCTCTTCCATTGAAGCTTTATTGTTCAACAGACAACAACACATCACGTCTTCAATGGTTTCTGCACGTTATTCATGAATCGAATCTTAGTTGTTTGAATAAACGAGTTAAAGCCAAGTAGATATTTGGTCTATTTGTGCAAACTGTCATTCAACCTAAATGGATCAATCTGATCTCCGTTCCTATAAATTAGACTGGCTTATGAATTGGAATAGAATACCAATTCAATCTTTATGCTATCTTTAAATCTTGTAGTCAAACATTTAATTCTCATAAACCTGAGCATAACAATTGCCATTCCGTTTCGGTGAACAAGTATTCAAGAGTTTAAAATTCGTGAATACAGAGGTTGTATGAAGTTTAATACCTTGTTAATTAGCATTAATTTAGAAAATTCTGCAAATGCTTTAATTTATGCAAATATTTATGTAAATAATAACCATACTTATGCAATGCTAAATGTCATTTAGACGTTCAATTCGAAGAAATCTTGACGATTAACGATAACCGGTGTTGCTTTTATAGACACTCGTTATTTACAAATTACTCGGGAAAATTCTGAAAATTATGCCGATAAACGGAGACTAATTATACCAAAATGGACTCGCAGTTGATGCCCGAATTTTCTTTCTTAATTGCAAGTTTAAGAGTATAATTACATCTGCTGCCAAAAAAATTTGGAGTGTTTTCAAGTTGAAACTAGAAGTTTCCAAAGGATTGAAAAATTGAATGCAATATCTCTTAGTTCTACATCGTCAAAGAATTTCATTTCTTAAGATTTTATAGTTTACTTTATTACAGTTTCCTGCTATCTCAGTTGACTATTGGGCTAGTTTCAATAAACACATTTTCAATATTTCAAGAAAAATAAAGGATCTTACTTTCGAGAAGTTTTGCAGGAAAGATTACTGTGTACGAGCAAACCAGATCATAAGTAGAGATAAAGCAACTGAGAAGCGAAAAACACATAAACAACTTGATTTATTTAAGAAAACATTAGAATTCAAGAAAGCCATTTTACAATTCACTTAAAAGTGTGACAGTTTTCTGTACAGAAAATTCATCGCCATTGAAAGAATTAAGTTTCAGATGTATGACATTTCTGGTTTAAGGTGTAAAAAAGAATACTACTCTTTATTTGAACATATATAAAAGAAATACAATATATACCATAAATAGTTCAAATATACCATAAATTCGAATGAACATGCCCGAAGCATGCATACACAGATAAATTCATTTATACAAAAAAACACACAACCTTAATAGCCAAAAACTTAAAGATTGAATGAAAGTAGTTTCAATAAAATTTATATAGTTCCAAACCTAGAATTATGTCAAAAGAAACTAATTCATCTAATGCATTGATACAATAAGTTAAATAATTTAATCCACAAGAATATTTATAGTGCCTTATTTTGCCATTTTTGGAATAGTGGCATTCCTAATTTCTTACATACAAAAATACGCAGTAAGCAGTTTCTAATTTTAAACTGCATAGACATTTACAGTGGCTCCCAAAAGTGTTCGTACACTAAAGAAATTTGCAGAAATTGTGTTCTATACTTCTTAATAAAGCATTTTATTAGTTGGGTTTTTTAATTAGAATCTTTAAATAGTTCTTAATAAAACTGAACAAATATTTTTATAAAAAAATCAAATAGTATTGTTCTAAAAAATAAATAATGTCACAAAATTAGAACACAAAAGTCTTCGTACATCCAAACATTATTTAAATTCATCATAAAAATATCTTTTGCGGCTTATTTTTCTTCTAATTGAAAAATACACTAAAATCGTTTGATTTCAGTATTTAATATCACAATTATTTATTCTATTTACTTTATTCTTAGATATGACGCGCATTCGTAAGGAAACGAGTTTGGACGGACGAAAATTAATTATATTTAATTTTAAAGCTAGAGGCATTGCAACTATAACTAATCTACCTCATTCAACGGTGCAAAGCATAATAAAACGTTACAGAGAGGGAAAAAGGATTGCAAACAAGCCTCGTAATTCTGTCAACTAGAAGTCAAAGAAATATTGTGTGTAAATTTCTAAAAAATCCACGTCTGAGTGCAATAAAGTTTACTTCACAATATAATGAATCAAATGGAACTTCTATTTCCTGTGAAACTATTCGTAGAATTCTTCGGAATGCTGGTATACATGGCCACTCTGCACGAAGAAAATTCCTTGTAAGTCAGAAGAACAGAATTGCTAGGCTTAAATTTGCCACATCTATGATAAACCAGCCAGAGAGCTATTGGAATCGTGTCTTATTTGCAGATGAAAGTAAGTTGAACATCTTTGGGTCGGATGGGAGAATCTTTGTATGAAGGAAAAAAAAAACGAAGAACTTAATCCCAAGATTTTAGTTGGAACAGTAAAACATGGCGGTGGAGGCGTCATGGTTTAGGGGTGTATATCAGCGGCTGGAGTAGGCAATTTAGTATTCATTGATGGTATAATGGATCATAGAGTTTATATAAATATTCTCAATAATTTAAAAGTGTCAGCACAAAAATTGGGCATTTTAAACAACTTTGTGTATTACCAAGACAACGATCCTAAGCACACGGCCATGAATGTTCGTCTTTCTTGCCTCTATCATTGCCCTCAAACCCTTAAAACACCAGCTCAATCACCGGATTTAAACCCTATAGAACATATTTGGAAAGAATTAGAGGTGCGACAATATAAGAAGTCACGACATTAAATCGAGAATTCAACTGAAAGCAGTAATGATCGAAGAATGGAACAAGATCGGTGCAGAAGTAACCGACCGTTTAGTTAAATCTATGCCCAAACGTTTAAAAGCTGTTATAAAGAATAAAGGATATCCTACTAAATACTAAACATTTATAAAAATTTAGAAAATTTCATATTTAGTGATGTTTTTTTAAAGTGTATGATCACTTGTGTCCTATTTTTGTGCAATTTTATTTGTCATTTTTTAAAAAATGATTTTGCATCGTAATTAAAATTTATTCTTCACTGCTTTATTAAGAACTAAAAATATGCCATGAAAAAATTCTCATGTAAAAATAAGAATATATAATGTTAAATAATGTGGTTTTTAATTGATTCTTGTTGGTGTACGAACACTTTTGGGAGCCACTGTATTTTCTTAAGGTGGAAAAATATTTTCATTAAAAGATTTAATCTTCACTTCATAAAGAAAAATAGTTCATAATTTTATCTCGGATTATCTTTTTATAAACAATGCGCAGTGAGAAGTTGAGTTGCATTGTAGAAATTTATTAAAATTGATACAATATATTACCGATTTCAGGATAAAAGGCCGCATACAAGAATTAAGCAGTCATTTTAAATTATACTAGAATACAAAAATTAAATACAAATTTAAATACAAGACTTTCAATGCAATTCTAAGAGCCTACATTGAGAAATTTAACTTTTAAGGTTGGACGATGCATTTCTTTCAATAAAACAATTTCTTGGTACGTTTTTATTTCGAAGTTGCTAAAGCATTTACATTTATCGCGCCAAATAGAAAAATGTTGGAAATATAAACTTTCAATTATTTGAACTTCGTTTACACAATTTACTAGAAATTATCTCGATAGAAGAAAAATTTTTAATCTAACAAATAATTTGACTCGTTCGGTTAAAAGTTCTCGTTTAGCTTGAAAGGGGAAAATGGAAACCATTTTATCCGAATAAAATGTTAATACTTCTGACGAGTATTTAGTGTAAACGTGCCTATTGCAATTTGATCAAATTTAAAATCAAATCTTTGAAGTTTCCTTAGAAATTTTTAATTAGAGACTAATTTTTTGTGGACATCTACCGGATATAAAACAGCAACAAACTACCGAGGAGAAAGTAGATAAATATAGAACAGCTATCTGTAGACGAATACGCGAGGATAAGGATTCGCGCTTAATTCTGATTTAGACCCGATAAAACCATGTAGGTTATTAAATTGAAAGACGTTTTTATTCTTAATGATGAGAATGCAGTTAGTTTCTTGCATTTAAAAGGCAGCCATTTGGTCTATTTGGAAACGATATGGTTAGCTCCTACTTTAAAATACAGTTACGTTTTTCTAATGCTATAAGCTTCCAGTAAACTCAGAACTCCATCTTTCTGTAATTTAATATAAAGCTTAAACTGGTCGATTGTAAATGCTTGTACATTTTCCCCGGTTCCTATGGAATTTACAAAAGGGTAATTTATGACATTAGCAAAGTTTACATTTTCTATACAATATATTACCTACAACAATGATAATTTGTTACTGCCAAAACGACTGAAAAATGACCAGTACATCGAAGTTATGAGAGAAACATTAAGATTTTATCGTTAATCGTTCTATAAAGATTGCCCTTTTAATCCGAATTGATGGTTGTCCCCTTTCTATACAGATAGAATCGAAAGAATCATTCCTGCAATTCCAGGATGTTTTGAATTCGATGGTGATCAGGCGTCGAATTCAAAAATGTCTTATGGAATCCAGAAGACTGCCGTTCGCTGGGTAGCACAGCTACCGACAGCCATTCCTACAGAATAATTAGACAAGTCATCGCAATTTTAAAAAATTGCGAACTTTATACAATCTGCACGGAAGTTTTTTTTTTAATTAAAATGCCCTACTATTTAAAGAATTGATTCCAAATCATTGTCCGTATTAGATAGTAATCTGTATCGAAACCATTTATACATGTGCAGAATTATTAGGTTAAATATCCGACAGTTAACACTGGAAGGCGATTTCGCACTTATACCTAAACTAAAGATCTAATAATTGAATGGAATCAGTTTTGTTTGGTACACAAGAAATAAGATTTTTTTTATCTAGCAGAACTAACTTAATTAGAACAAACGTGGCATGGTAAAGTATGGTGAATTCTGAACCTATACATGTTCAGATACAGAAGTTATCGTGAAAGACGGAATTGTATTTAGATTACATAATACAGCTTAAGAAATTTAACCCGAGTTGGTTCCTTGATATGCAAATCAAATTTGAAATTTTCTATTAGAATCGCAAAAATTCTCAATATTGTAGAAATTGATCTCGCGTTATATTTTCCCCTAGAGGATTTCGCTACACGTAAAGCGAGGTTTAAATTTTAGAAGGTTGCTAGTTTTTTTTCCAATGACGGGAAATTCGTCAATGAAGTGTTCTTTTATAACTCATTACTTCATAATACTTTTAAAATTCAACTCCACATCAAAATTAGAAAGTCTCAAACTTGGTAACCTTGTCTTGGATGCTCAATAAATTTGCTGCATTTTATGCTCGATCGAAATCGTGTTATTACGATAGTTGCATTAATATAATTTCTTGCCAAGTATAATGGTGAGGATTAAGTTTTAGCACTGCCCGATTCGCGCGTTGAAGGAACTTCGTATGAACCAGACGTGTTCTGTCGTTATTAATGCTTAAACATCGAAAAATAAAAGCGTTTCGAAGGCGCTAATTACACTAGCCAGCAGTTACGATTTTCTATGAAAAACTTTCAAGCGAATCTCAAACTTAATCTGGAGGGGGGAGACTAAATTGGATTTTCTAGATCTTCCGGAAATAGACATTAAAATTAAGATTTACTTTTTAATTTCGTATTTCAAAATTCCATAATCGGAACAACTAACGGAGCTGCTCAATTTTAAGAGTTTGATATTTTCTTGGAGCGCTTTGATTGTGGTGGTGGCCAGACACCATGACCAAAACGTTGGTAATTTAAAAGCAGTCTCTTGGCTTCGCTGACAAAGCCAAGAGGCCACCGTCAGCTACGAGAGGAGAGATTTCGGGTAAATATAATATAAAAGTTAAGAATTACGTTTTCTGCAAAGATGTCAAACTTTCACTAGAATCCGATTCCTTTCAAGCAACAGA
Source organism: Argiope aurantia (assembly GCA_026543865.1). Taxonomy (NCBI): domain Eukaryota; kingdom Metazoa; phylum Arthropoda; class Arachnida; order Araneae; family Araneidae; genus Argiope; species Argiope aurantia. Next base: position 15,802 of record JAPMOR010005810.1, read on the forward strand.
TTACTTGTCTGGTTCATACAATTTTAGATCAAAAAGGTTAATTTCTGAAATTTTCAAAGTTCTTTCTGCGTAAAATTATGGTAAAGCGTGTAAAATTGAAAACATTTCGTTGAACATTATACTAGATCAAATCGTTAAGATTCTTTAATTTTGGTTATACCTCAAGTACTGAAATGAAATTTTACAATTTTGGGCGAATTTCCCAAGTTTAAAAACATTTCGACATTGAGAGGGTTAAGAGACCGACATCTACTAACACGTCAGAAGATCCAAAGGTATTGGTCATTGAAAATCGTTAATAGTCTTGGTCACATGGGTTACAGGGAAGCCAATAAAACAAATCTAATATGGAAAACTTGAATCCAAATGGCAAATGTCTCATTGCGCTATACTCAATTTTAGTATTTCTCATTTTAAATGCCAATTAGATCAATGAAGCCGCGAAACATTAATGATGGAAAAGGTCATGTTCCATCACTACAAGAAACGATTTTAAATGATCGCCTATTTAGTGTGTTCCTTGAGGTTTGTCCGGAAAATCCGTTTCTATTAGAGTGGATTTGACAATGACATACGAGGGAAAGGAAGTTGATCAATGAGATGGCTATACTGCAATGAATGTTTCCCTTATAAAGCTAAGTTTATAATCTTCAGCTATAATTTGTAACATTTAACTTTCATTACGTCTCCAAAAGCTAAAGTTGCAGAAACTGGTTTCATTAATAGACCAAAAGACATGCCAAATCGATAGTTAAGACGTTTTATGTGAAACTAAGCTTATTTTCGGGATTTTTATTTGGTTGGGACTCCCTTGAGGGAATTCATGTGCCTTAAATTCGCAAGAAAATGAAAGATTAATATAATTTCTAGCCAGTTTTTATTTGAATTTAGCGCTGTAACTCCTTTTAAAAGATACGTTATTATCACTAAAATCCCAGCTCTTATTGGTAGAGTCGATATTTGAGTGCTTAGTTAAACTTAGTTGTCTCGGATCAACAGTATCAATTTAAAAATGTTTAAAAATTCGTAAGTTATAGCTGTCAATATTCTAAATATGAATACTTTCAACACCGCACTTAAGATCTCAAAGCCTTAATTCTTGAAATACTCAGGACGACATTTATCCTAAACGAATTTAGATTTGCTCAAATTTTGCGAATTATCGTCGCTTCAGTAATTAAGCACGAAACTAAATATTTCAGGAATATTTAGTTATTTACACGAATCCTGTCAAACATACACCGTCCAACCTTGAACATGCATATTATCTTACAATAACTAATATGCAAAACGACATTTTAATTATAATATCTTCAAGTATTCATTACTAGTACCACTTGAGTACAGTTTCAAAAATGGATTTATAGTGATTACCAAGATAACCGACGCTTTGGCTCAAATGAACAGTCTTAACATTCGAAATTATAAATGGGGAATTACAAAGCAACAATATTTAAAGGACATAAAAATTACTACTTTAAGGGAACTTCAAATTTAAAGAAAAATTTACTATATTAAAGTATAATTAAGTTCCAAATTTAAAATAGTTTATGGATGGTAACATGCCATTGTAGTTTACATTTTTATGTACCGATGTAGAGCAAGTTACCATGAAGCATGTAAAGCATCTAGAAATTCAAGAAATTAAAAATAATTGATTTAAAGTTTACCAATAGATTTTATGACAAAAATTTAATGTTTTAACAATCAATAATAGATTCAAATGAAACAGACAACGACTTTTGCAATGCCAGAAAATTCTACCGACTAATTACAAATGAAGTCTAGTTTAAAAGACTCAATCTCTTCCTATAATTTTCCTACCTATTCGCGTTTTCGATTCTGAACAATTGACGCATTTGCTAAAAACGCGTTCATGCGTATGGCTACCTCTTGTCGATTCCTGTTCTAACATGAGGCTTCCTTTAAAGTAGGATAACTAGTTTGACCATAGACTACTTTAAAATTTCAAGTCAAAGCACGTTTCGCAGGATTTCTTGCAAATTATCAAGATGAGAACGAACAAATAATTTCTCAATTATTAATTTAGCTAGATTACATGTTACCGATACGAGCTAACAAAATATTATATAGATTTTGGTTCCACTTCATTGGAAATTTCTTCTCAGAATGTTCTGTTAACGTTTTGATTACTATAGCACTCAACGACTTAAACCAATAAGTCTCCTACATTTAGAAAAGGAAACCATCGACAAACACTGCTGTACTGCCCATAGACTAAACTGGGGTCATTCGCCTGCTAGAAAGATTTCGCGAGAACATGGATGTGCAAAATTTTAAGTCTCGATTTCGAATCTTGTATCCTAATATCATAATTACGAATCATTTACAGCCAATGACAGAAAATAATTTCATTCAAGTTTTTCTTACAATAATAATTTCAGTAATCTTTCACGTGAACCTATCTATTCTCAGATTCCTGACAATCGCTACCAATGCTCGTGGTACAAATTGCAATTTACAGGTTCCAAACCTTTATTGATCCTCTTCTTAAATTAGCTATTGTATTGCATTAAATGTTCTTAAAACATTTTATAACCCATAAGCTCAATTTTAATAACTATCCCCAAACTTGAAGCTTCCCCACTCCATTAACATGTCAAGTACAGGATCCCTGGGGACCGACACTTTTCGTTTAGGCAGTCGGTCCCACGATGCTTAAACAGAAAGTCAACAGGAACCAGCTTGTTACTCGACATGTTAATATAACCCATTTACCACTTCCCAAAACTAACCTTCCTCTTAAGAAAACCTGAAATGTACAATGTCTACCCGTAACATTGGCATCAGCAACTGTCTATAATTAATCAGTCATTTACGCTAACTAAAATACGGAGATTTCCTGCATTTGTCCACATTTAGCGAATAAGGTAATTTTAGAAAAACCCAACAAATTATAATTCCTCGCATCAAGTTTTGGGGGTAAAGCCAGAAGATTAATGAAGATAAAGCTTTACGTCTCAATGCAATTACACGAGACTCGGCATGAAATTAAAAAATGTTATCATAATAGGTCTCGACTTTTGTCAACTAATTTCATAGCCTCTTGAGAATGCGATTCGAGGAAATGACTCGTCTAAATAGTTGCATTAGAGGTGTGTGCTGGGTATATTCACCCTAAATAAACTTAATGTTTTTTAACCGAGTCTAATTAAAATTTCGGGTATTGAGATGCGACAAGACTGTTCTATACCATTCTTTCCTTCCATTAAGGTGTACTATAATTATTGTATATCGCAATTTTAACCGATATTGGGACTAATTTTCAAAACTTTGATACACTAATATTCGATTAGAAATTGCGATACAGGAATATTTAGGGAATCGCGATTGCCTGAATTTGAGATTGAGTCCTAAAGAACTTAAGATCGCTTAATTGCTTGCAACACAAGGTTTCTCGGGAGCTCAAGTAGTACACGTATCGGTGATTACCTTGCGTTTTAACATAAGGTCTGGTCAATTTCTTATCACTGATGCCAAATCTGACCTCATTCCTATGTTTTAATACTATTGATAAAATAAATGCGCGTCTGCAACCGATGAGAACCGAAGTTTATAAGCTAACGCACAAGTGGATCCGACACATTCAACCTTAAACTAATTTTCTTTGTGGTCCTTTTCATTTAAATCTAGAATGGATATTCAAGATTTGGTTTACGATAGTAATTGAAGTTCCCAGTAAACTGGCACAAAAAGAGTCCTTTTAGCTTGTGGCAATAGATCAATCTGCATAAAGAAAATGCACTTTTCTATTGCTAGAACCTCGGGATCACTAATTTTATATCCGTGGAATAAAGTTTTTATCAGTTCAAAATATTTAGAAAACTTGCAGTATGTTAGGTCATGAATCCAAATATTCTGTACAGACCTTCGGGTATCCATATATACCTTCAAGTATCCAGGTAGCTTTGGATCCATCTCAAGCAACTAGAAAATCCTTGTTCTCTTTAGAAAAGTTCATTTACTTTTGCTACGTGATAAATCAAGCTCCATGAACCGAGTTCTTCCGATATCCTAAAAATATTGAATAAACGTTTAGACATCCAAGTAGAATATAGAGAATTTGAAGACTATACAATTTTATCTATAAGTTTAAATTTAAGATATTAGGCCTTTTCATACGGAAAACAGCTATATAAATGTTGCTGGAAGTATGCATGTACATTAATGCTTTAAAACCAAGAAATATAAAAGTTTGGAGCAGTTGTCGAAATTTGATTTAAGTATTTTAACTAAGTCGAGATCAGATCAGATGAACATTGAGTGTCAACCCTTGTTTTAATCAAATAAGTGCAAGATGCTAAAGAATTTCTTGAAGCTGAAAAGCCTATTTAAGAAACCTACGAGTTAGAAAATGCAGGAGTTGAACAATTACACATTTCAGTTTGAAAGATGCTTTTAAGCAAGTGAAACCAAGAACGCCTATATTTTACGCGGATAGCAAGTTGTACGTTTGCGAAATATTCAAGTTTTCTATATTAAAGCATAGGAAGCTTATCTTCAAATGTATTGGAGTAGAAATACACTAACACAGTCAAGGAAACGCATCATTTCTGTTCTTGGTGCGAATGATTTTTGCAATTGAAACAAAAGCGCAAACTGATTTTCTTTGGTTATTATGTCAAGCATTTATTTGGTATTTAGATTCTTAAATGTATGACGAAGGAATTAAAGATTCCTAACTTGTTAATAACCCCTTCTCCAATTGCTGCAGTTTATACGTCCATTGCAGACTTACCATTAGAAAATTTCCCGCTTCGCAGATGCAAACTCGGAGTCGCTTTCAAAGGAGGCGTTTTAAAGATTCAGAAAATACATTTTTCCACTCTGGCAAGAGCATTTTTGAACAATCACTTTTACAAAGGCGAGAGTTCACCTAGAAAGAAAAGAATTCACAAGTTAACACTAGATTTACCAGACCAGTCATTTTGATTGGTCGTGCAACTTGCATTCAAAATTCCTGCTACATTAAACATTTGCTTTCCAAAATGTTATGACTTTTGTAGTTATAAATAGAGAATACATTTTATGAACTTAAATTTACTTTATATATGTTAGAAACAAATATATTTTTTTGTTATAACTATTTATACCAGTACCAGTCAAAATGACTGGTGAATGTTTCTATGAAGGAATCATGAGACCGTGGAAATTCAAATAGTGCCCATACGTCTTTTGTTCAATACTTTATCGTTATCGAGCCGATTTAGGTGATTACGGTGTCTTTAGGTTTTTACGAGTACTTAGTCCAAGTGATCTCCAAACGTAATCATTCATCTTTACCCATACAGGTAAGAAGGTAAGAAACATTTAGGTGTATTTGAATATATTCAAAAATATATTCTTCGGCAAGTAGCCTGCCTGCATGTCGTCAGCCCCTGAAAATGTCAAAACGAATAAAAGTTTCTACATATTTAGAAAATGCAATCAGCATACCTCAGGATTGTTCAGATGTGAAAAGTGAATATGATAGGGACGGTGAATTATTAGATACACAAATTGATCCACAAGGCGATGAAAACAGTGCTATTATACAAAAACACAACAGGAGAAAATATCTCACGGAAAGACTGTTTCGATTAGCAGAAGAACTTGCTTCAGAATATCAGACTTCAAGGACTAAACCATACGAAGCTGATATACCAACTACAGGTGGCACAGTTTCTGTACGCAAATGGTGTCAAATAGGATACTGCAACAACAACAACACTACAAATATTTGCAATAAATGCAAAAAAGTCTATGCGGAAAGTGTACAAGTAACAAAATCTTCATATGTAGAAATTGTGATCCTATAAAAAATTAAATGTTTTGTTATTTGAAGATGTCCATAAATCCATTTTTGTATAAAAATTAATATTCTTAAACCCTTTTCACCATTTTTTATGAATAAAGACTGGAAATCACGATGAGCATTTTTTCTTATACACCAGTTATATTGACTGGTTATGGTAGAAATAGATATATTTAAATGGCTGGTAAATCTAGTGTTAATATTGACATGATTCATGTTTTACTATTCATGTATCTGTATCGAGTGTCGCAAGACTTACTAAATCCGATATATGCCTACGACCAAGGTACAGCAAACTTTTAGTCACTGTAGACTTCGAGAAGCAAAATCGATGTATCTTCGATTTTGGGATTTGTGTAACTTTATCCTCACTTTGAGTGAATTATTAGCATGTGGAGTTTTAAAAGTTAATACAAATTTATCGTAATTATTCATAGCAGTATCTACATAAACATTTTCATACGTTTACAAGCATTTCCGAACTCGAGTAAAGCATTTAGACCAACGCTCATCTAAAAATTAGAAATGTACCGGTAAGTTGCCATGATACTAGAATATCAATAGAAAGCAAAATTACATACTTCAATTGATAATAACTAATGTGCGGCAAATCAAACTTACTACGTCTATTTAAAAATATGGAGCAAGGACGCGAAATGAAGATTTCTTTCGAGAATTTTATAGAATCCAGCAGAAGGCAAAATTTAAGGCACTTAATCTGAACTCAACTGTAGAAAAGCTCTCTTCTGGTAGGGTACATTGAGATTAACACGAAATTCCAGTTGCTCCTTTCGTCTCCATTCTTTAAGTGCCAAGCTGCTTCGGTTAATGGCTCTGAAGCAAAGGTAGTTTAGAATGGCAGTGAAACTCGATTCCATTACAAATTTATCCAGATTGATTGACGAGTTGTCCAGCGAATCATTGAATATCCTGGCATAAAAATAACGTTAAGAAACATTCATACGATTAAGGTATCAATGCAACAAAATATAAAGAATTACAGGAAACTAATCGTAAGACTCATGCAAGAGTTCTTTAATCTCGAAATGGATTTTACTTGCAATAGCAAAATTTAAGTACTGCAATTTTTCAATCTCCAGAATAAAACTTGCTCCACATTGAGTTCTTGCCGCAATTTTTTTTTAAATGTAATATATCGATGGTCAACTGCTAGGGAAAAGCGTAATAATACGTCTTGTTTTGAGAGACGCTTTCATGGATCAAAGCAACAACCGTTCGATTCGCAGGAATGGGGACTCGGAACGCATTCTCTCGACGGCAAGTTAGATATGTTAATGAGAATCTGCAATCTAATATTTTTACTGTTGAAAATTGGAATGACCAAGTAAAACATCCTGGGATCATGATTTGCTTCCAGTACGATTCGAGAATACAAGAAATGCGAACTGTTACTGATACTTTCAGACAAGACATACTCGACATTTATGCGAAACAGCTTTGATTTGAAAGTAGCGCCATTCGGATGATTTTTTCTTGATGGAATAAATTAAAAATATTAGGTCTACCGGAAAGTTGTCCGTTTTAGAATGAAACAAAGGAATACATTTTTTCATACTTTGGATAAACTTTATTGAATAATATAAGTGCCATCATTATTTATGACTTCTTGCCAGCGTGATGGCAATTTGTATATCGCATTTTTAAAAAATGTCTCATCTCTAGAGGCCAAAAATTGAACCAGTGCTTGTCTGATATCTTCGTTCTTGAATTGTTTGCCCTGCAAGAAATTTTGCAAGGACAGAAACAAGTCATAATCAGATGGTGCTAGGTCCGTGGAGTATGGTGGATGCGACAGAATTTCCCAGCCTAGCTCTGCGACTTTCTGACTAGTCCCCAAAGCAGCATGTGGCCTGGCATTGTCATGAAGCAGTATGATGTCCTTCCTATTGAACATCGCCGGCCTCTTTTCTTGGAGTGCTGTTTTTAATTTATCCAATTGCTGACAGTACCTCTCCGAATTTAGCCTTTCGTTTGGTTTCAACAACTCAAAATGTATTGGTCCTCGAATGTTCCACCATATACACAACATTCTCTTGTTCAGGCTCAACTTCGGTTTAGAGGTAGAGGGGGCAGGTTTTCCGGGTTCACAATATGCCCTTTTTCTTATGATGTTTCCATAGGTAATCCACTTTTCATCCCCAGTTAGGATTGTAACCGGAGCGGACAGAACTGCCCGGTAGACCTAATAAATATCATCGAATTAAAATTACAGACTTTTTAACATAGTTTCACATTTTAAAAAAATTGCACTAATATCGCAGCTCTAAAAGCACTGAAGTTAGCCTTTCCATTTAATGATTATGCGTATCAATATTTCGGGTAGAAAGGATTATTCAGAGAGGAATAAGTTCATTGTTACGACTTAAATAGCTCATTTCCTACTGCATGTTTAGACTAATAGTTGAGAACAATATCAAAAACGAGTACGATTTTGGCATTCTAAATTTAGTGCCATTATTTCTTGCATGTTTCAAAATTCGTAGAGACATGTTACGATCTTAATGACTGCAATATAGTACGGATACAATTTTGTTTACAAGCAGTATTCAATCGATTCCTTTTAATAAATAAAAATTGGATTCCCTGGATATAATCAAGTAGGATAAAGTTGGTTGTTCATATCCAAGATTAAACTAGGTTTTAATTCAGCATTGAGATTATTTTTCAACTTCTTTATTGCGATTTATGTTGGCTTGAAACTTTCGTTACATTTTGCGATTATGTGTTCTATTCCCTTTGAGGTTTAACTATAGCATTGCAAAAAAAAAAAAATTGTACTTTACTTCAATATATGCTGTAGTATCAGTAAACATGGAGAGTGAGTCTATTTAATGGCTACCGGTTTAATAAGGTTAATATTAAATAAGGTTTGAAGCCGAATTCTTGAACACAGATTAAGCTCGGTTGTTTCCAGTTCTGTAATTTTTAATTAGTCAACCTTTAATGTTCTGCGCTGAAATATTCTTAACGATGTATCGACAATAGATTTATTTATTATTACAGTTGAAATATCAACTAAATGAATAGACCATATACACTTTACCGCCAAGTATATTTGTCCACTAGAAGACTCGTACCAGTTTAAGCTACATGAAAAAAGAAGGAACATTATCTCGCGATGTTGTCAATCTCGTTTACCATTCAAGAGCTGTTTTATTTAGTCTAAATTTTATTATATCTTACGCAATTAAGAATGTTAAAACACTTACAAATAGCCGGAATCCTCAGTAAAACTGATACAAATTCGCAACATAGCATTCAGTGAAACAAACAGCATTCAAGAAACGCTACACCACTTCAAACATGCTATAATATACCACAAAAAGGTAGAAACAAGAGATGAGATGTCTATTTTAAAGTATCTTGAATATCCTTCAACCAATCAAAATGATTCTAATTGATATTTCGTCAGTATCACCATTTGCAATACATTTACATAAGAAGAGCTTGCTCTCTGTTCGTCAGAGACACGGTGGCGTAGAGGTTCGAATAAAATTTCAGGATCAAAAGATCCTTGTTTCGAAACCCTATACCACTAGTGAATTATCGTCTGAGCATGGTAAATTTAAAATTCAGGGTTCAATATCATTGATGTTCCGTGCACAAATACTTACTGTGGTGTCGTTGCACTGCTTTGTCGCCTTGTGGTTGTCACCTTAGTTCGACAGAACAATACCATTCCATATTATCCTTCCTGCATCATTTTGAAAGGCATTGGCGATGAGCATGGATAAGCATTTGAATTGCAGTTTATGTGAGTGTAGTGCCTGTTAAATTTAGATTACAGTATCCAATATTCTCGGATTCCTGTGATGACCTCAGCTATTTATTGTGGTGTGACGTCTTTGTATAACATATTGGGTTGTTCGGAAAGTAATTTCGTTTTTTCCAGACAGAGGATTTAATTGTATTTTTTTACACCCAATTTCACATTTAAGCCGTATAATGTTTATATGCTTTGAGAGCTCATATAGCAAGGCTTGTGTGTTAAAAATTCCAATTAATTCTACGCAGTAGTTTTTGGTTGGTACTCTTTTAAATATGGTGAGCGATAAGCAGCATTTCCGACGTATCTTGCTGTTTTACTACAGAAAGGGTAAAAATGCTGTTCAAGCCAGAAAGAAATGGACCGATGTGTATGGAGAAGGTGTGTTGACAGTACGCCAGTGCCAGAACTGGTTCGCTAAATTTTTTAGACGGTAAAACCTTCACCTCAAATGAGGAGATCATAAACCACCTCAATTAGTTTTTTGGCAGCAAAGACCAAAAATGTTATGAGCGTGGAATTATGCTACTACCAGAAAGATGGCAAAAGGTGTTGGACCAGAACGGTCAATATATAATTTAATAAAGTATTTGTTTATTATACGAAAACTGTCTTTCGTTTCCACAAAAAAAAAAACGGAATTACTTTCCGAACAACCCAATAGTTCAAAAGAACAATAACCGATCCAAATATCCTAAGAGAATCATTTTGATTGGTAATTGTATTAATTGGATATATTTTTAACTACATTATTGATCATGAACTATATCATTCGATCATTAATGTAAAAATTGATTTTGAACTATGTCATTGATGTAAATAAATTGTATTTATCCTTCAACGAAGCAATGATTTTCCTCCTCCTTAAATCTAAGTATGTGATTGTGCACAGCCATCCAAAGTGAGATTATAGGTTAAGATAAAAAAAACTGCAGACAGCCTTAAAAAAGGATATAAACCTTCTTTTCACTATGGATATAGCCACAGTCCTTTCAAACAATTCTGAACTATGCATTTTGTAAACATTAAATTGCAGAATTTTAGCTTTTTTTTTTCCTTTTGTTAGGTGTTACATGAGAGATAAGCAGACCTTCCAAAGTGAGAGGAATAGCCCAATTGTTGTCATCGAAGTAGCCCGAACGGCGGGAACAAAGGTTCTATTGTCCATCACGAGCCACAATATAATCTTCCCATTACAAATGCGCTTCTTCATGGAAAGGAAAGTCACTCGACTCCACAACCTTTATGCACCTAACCTTTACCTTTACCATCAACCTATAATATAATTTTTTTTAATCCCTATATCTGAGAAGGAAGCTTTTTTTAGATATTGAATTTGTTATTCCTTTTTATCTTTGAACTTTTATAAATTAGCGTAGAATCCAAAATGATTATTTATATTATGTGTTTTTAATGTAATCAAAAAATATAAAATATTTTCAAAATTAATACATATAATAATATGAAAATGAGATCTAAGCAATAGATCTTAATTCATTAAAATGCGCTAAATGACTTCATAATGATTAGTTCAAAAGTTTCCGGCTCATATTGGTAGAAAAAATTTTAATACTTGTTCCTACTCTAATTAAAAATAACTGATATTTTTCAAAATGAATTAGTAATCACTTATTATAAATGTGGAACTTAATGACTCAATTTTACTAATGATTTAAAATTAATTTTTAAATTTATGTATGACACAACTTTTTTATTATAAATCAATTTTTCCTTCAAGAAGATCCATGTTTTTATCGACATCATTTAAGAGTTATGTATTAAGGTTAATAACTATAATAATATAATTACTCGTTATAATACAATTAACACGTTTTTTTAAAAAATTATAAATGGACAATAGGATCAAAACTTCAAATGAAACCATCGGAAGTGAGCACTGTTCATTAAATAATTCTTTAACCTTCTCCTTATATATGTTTACTTAACGGTATCTTTCAATAAAGCTGTTTATAAGATAGCATTTAAGTCAGTTAAAATCCCAATTTTTACTAGCTGAAATAAACGGCATACAGGAATTTGAACCATAGGCTAGACTATAAGATAATAAGGAATTTTTTTAGACTATAAGATAAATAATACTAATAATATAGCTGAGTTTATAGAAAAGGAACTGAGTATTTTAACTGTTATTTTATACATTTTAATTTGATTGTTACATATCATCCAATCAATAAAGACTTTCATTAATTCTAAATGAAACACAATTTGGAAAGAACATATTCCATATTTATTCGATATTCCCACAACTCATAAAGTATTCGGACATTCAAACATATCCACAAATTCCTTTCACAGAGATCAAACACCTTTATGAAATTTATACAGTTGAATAAAAATACCTTAATTGCTGAAATCTCAAATGTCATTAGCATTTAAGCATTAAATTATATTTCAGACTTTTTTACCTATAAAAACAAGTTGAACCACTGCAAATTCTCTTTATTATAAACTTCTGTTTGAAAGAACAGATTTTTAAAAAATGCAAATATTGTAATAAATGTAAATAACGATTTAATTTAAGGGAGGTCCTAACAATTATTTCTAAGGGAAATAATAGCTAATTATTCTAATAGCGACCATTTGTTCCGATTTAATAATTAATAATGTATGTTTTACATCAAATAATTCTCTAAAGCTATGTAAAAATACAAAAATATATCAACAGACGATTATGATTTAAGAAGTTTATTGATATGGAAAGTTGCCATCTTTTGCTTTTAATTACACACTAATATATTCTTTTAAAAATTAAATATCGATTCTCTATAAAATTGCTATCTGCTAGAAAGATAAAGAGACAAAAGGATAATCTAAAACTATTTTTGAAACTATGCTAATAAAAATTCGGGTTATTTCAAATATTTTAATCTGAATATCCCCCCCCCCCACAAATTCATAAGAAATGAAAAAAAAGTTTTTCATTTTATAATTATAGACTAATTTATATTTACAAATTTTAGCACTGTAAGTTAAAAATTATTTCATATTCAAATTCGTTTTACAATTATTAATATGCTAAACAAAGAATAATTAAATACTTTTTCTTATTTTTATGAATTTGTTGTTTTAACTAATAATAATAAGATATCTTTGTCGAATTAATCTTCTCGAAATTCTTCTGTGACACGATTTTTTTAAATCTTTCTTCTTATTCTATTCAGAAAAAAATCAAAACTATTTTAACAGAAATATTAATTTTTTCCAAATTCTTTTTCAATACTAAGAAAGATTCATCTTTAAAAACCATTTTTTAACTATTAAAAGAAAAATGCCTTCTTATATTAGATCCTATCATTAGCAACAACACTTTTATTTCTTTTATAAATTGAAAACTTTTCATTCTTCCTAACCATATAAGGATTTTCAGAAAGGTGAGAAAAAAATCATTTGCTTTTAATACTGCACATAGAGAAAGCATACATCTTAACCATCTTATTATATTTATTAGTTACTTAGTTATTTTAGCAGAAAAATATTAAACTTTTTTCTATATGCCTTTAATTGTAATACTCTGTTTCTGTTTTTATCATTGGTTTTAAAACTAAAATTCTGTATTACATTTAATTCTCAAAAAAGCAAGCAATATTTGGAAACCATTTCATTTTACTGTAGCTAATACAATTAATATATAATTACAATTATAATAATATATAACATACAATTCTTCTAATATTATGCCGTTTATAAAAGGATATTCGAGTTTTAATTTCAGATTTTATTTCTGAAATTATGAGGAAATTGAATCAAAGATAAAATGTGGAAGGGACTTTATCAAGTGTGTGTGTGTGTGTGTGTGTGTGTGTAAACTAAATGATGACTGCATTGATTTGAAGTAATTTTCTTTAACTGCATATAAATTCATTTTACTTTATTCGTATTTTGAAGTCTATAAACTTTGTTTTACATTTTTAACTATCTCCGTCAAATTATGACAAATTACTATTTCTTGTTAAGGCAATAAATATTGAAGAAAAATTGTTTATGAATAATTATTAAGCCTTATTCTTTATCTAGATCAATGAATTAGTTTCATCAATATTAGTTATTTATTTTGATTCAGATTACGTTATATGTACTTGCCATATGAAAAGCAATAATCCAATGATACAAAATGGTATCAACTGCAATAAATGAATTCTATATGAATTCTAAAAAATCCATATTGAATTTATTCGTTATTTATTTTTATTTTTTTTATTTTCAGTGAAATATTATAAAAACTGATTTTGCAAAGCACGATTTGCAACAAAATTGATAAATTTGATAAATTGTTTCCCAGATAAATTGTTTCTTTAAAACTAAGTGCAATTCATAGCTAAAAATGAAGATGGTATTTAGTCACATTTAATGAATTTTTCCTTTAATGAATTCCGTATATGTAAGGCAATAAAAAAATCGATCTCAAAGCAACACATTTAATGCTTTTTTGAAGACAATGTCTTATATTCAGGAAAAATTATATTGACTCTGTAAAATTTTACTTCTGCTTTCTTTAAAAGAAATTGTAAGTTTGGAAAACTTTTAGATGTGACTTTTTACTTAAAAAAAAGTGAATGAGTGTCTCTCTTATAAATATTAATAAAAGTTGAACTTGAAGTTTAAAAGCTACGATTTGAAAGAAAATGTCGTCTATATTTCCCGTCTAGATTTTGAAAGCAATCGAAAGATTTCTAACGTCTTTTTGTATGTTTATCATTCCCATCAGGCATAAAAATATTTTGCTTCTTAGAAGTACCATAATGTTTGAAATCTCCAATAAATGTAAACGTTACCTTGCATCATTCAAAAAGTGGAAGTTTTTCATACAATTTAAGATGTTTCATGCAGATTTTTGTTTCTTTCAGAAATGGCGAACATTTTTTCATTTAAAATTTTAGCACTATATGTAAGTTAAAATCTAATCTCAGAAGAAGAACTTTATTCAGAAGAAACTTCACAAAAGAACTGTTTAAAAAATTTTATCTTGATTTTAAAAAAGCAACAATCACGATATTTTACTTCACAAGCTGAAGCAACTCACATTTCCTCAAAGATATCTTAATCTATATCTATACTTATAAATAAAGCTCAATATGTGTGCGTTTGTGTGTGTGTGTGTGTGTGTGTGCTGGCGCTCTACAGGCCAGGTCATTGGACCTACAGCTGCCAAATTTTGGTACATGTATACCTTAGAGATCGGGAATGTGCACCTGGGGTCCCTTTTTTTGAATTTTTAATTACAATTTTAATTATTAATAAAAAACTAACTTTCCCGCCAAAAAATCTTCCATTTTCTCCACCGCAAAATGAGTAAGGCTTCAGTTTTTTTGTTTGTTGTTTCCCAAGAGTAATGAGGCTAGGGTTAACATTTTTCGGCCGATTATTTCAAACGATTCTGTTTATTTTCTTAATGTTTGATGCATTTAAAATTAAACATTGTTAATTAATCGATCTTTCAGATTCATTCTGAAGTACTTTTGAATTAAAATAACACAGAATAAAGGAAATTAATAAAGCCTAATCTGCATAGCGTTACCCCAACTGGCCTAGAAAAATTCACGCATTTGCGTTACCGTAACTGGCGTTGAAAATTCATGCATGCGCACTGTGTTCTGATTGTTGACAATATTATCAACGGATGATTCTTGATTTAAATTACTTTTAGGTAAGTTGCATATTTTTGTAATTAAATTGTATTTATGTTAGTTATATATTTTTTGTATATGCTTATAGTTTTAAGTACATCGTTTTTTAAGTAGGTTTTTTAAACCTGTTTTCGACCGATTATTTTAAACGGTTTATTTTATTTTCTTAGTGTTTGATGCCTTTAAAATTAAACATTTTTAATTAATCGATCTGTTCATGATGAATCTGAGAAAATTTTGTTGAGAAATTCTTGAGATCTTACATAAATTAAGAAAGATATTCTTTAGTGCCCATAAAGTTTAAATGCTGAGTTATCAGTAATCATATTATAAAAAATGCTCTGTTTCAGTAAAAAATATTATTATATTAATTGCAGATTAATTCTTTCCACTTTAATTTAAAGCATAAATTCTACGGGAGCTAACAGAAAATTAGAGAGATACATATTACGTTATGACTGAAGGCTTTTATAATATTATGAGTGAATTATATGACTATCAAAATTTGAAGTTTTAAAATAATTTGATGAAGAATCTATTAAAGTAGGAATTGCGTAAAATATTTAATTATTAAAATTTAAACTAACATTAAGATTGGCGAACCAGCTGGTCGCCAAAGGCGGCTAATACATTACAAAATGGAAGATAGATAATTGCTTTATGCTGAATTTGGATAATCGTCTTTTCATTGTTTGTGCTCAGTGATCATGCAGAAAAATACAATTTCAGGAATGTATTTTTAATTTCTCTTATATGAATTATTGATAAAAAAATGTATTATAATTATTAAAAAATTCGAAGAAACTGACAAATCTCCAAAGTCCTGAAATCATTCCTGAGAGTGGAAGACATAGCTGTCTGTCTGTCTGTGAACAAGATAACTCATAACACTTTCAAATAGAAGGGTTGAAATTCAGTTTATGGATTTAAGGCCATATATATATTTTAAGAAATGTTTAACAAAATCTATTCAGATCATTTCTATCCCTCTGTTAGAACCAATAACATTAGAAAATGAAAATCCTCCTCATTTAAGCGATAATTTTTTCACAGTTTTCTAAGTAGCCACTCAGATTATAAATTTTTAAATACGCTTTAGTTCGATGGTCTACATCATCAACTTTTGGTCAGAGATTCTATATAATATATATTTTTTAATTTTTTATATGACAATTATATCATAATTGAGTGAAAAGTCCAAAATTTTGCTTGGAAATTGGCAGAAGAATTTTAGAAATTTCGTCCTTGTTAAAGATGAAATTTTTTGGATATGAAATCAGATTCCTCAAAACTATATTTTATTATTTTACTTCATAGATGATAATTATCCAAACAATATTTAAAATTCTTTTGTTAAATTCATACATTTAAAATATTTCCTATGAAGAAGTATTTCTTTATTGCAGAAAGATTTAAATTCTTCATAATCTTCTCTTTTAAAATATATAGAATTTGAAAAAAATCATATTTAGATGCATTTAAGTTATTCATGACTTTTTATTTAGTAAAATGAAAAAAAAATGTCTTTGTTTCTAAATTATCCTTTAAATCTTCTCCAAAAATTGTTTTTCAACCAGTCCAGGTTACTAGCTTTCTGAATTTGAGAAATTAATAACATTAATAAACTTCGTATATCATGACGTCAAGAAAAATTGAACTTCGGTTTTAATAAATTATTTATTTTATCAAGCTATGTTGCAAATTTTTCATTCAGACTTTGTATTCAAAAATATAATCGTGAAAAAATCGTAAAAAAACAATTGTCAAAAATTCTTTTCAAATTTCTAAAAAAAATATTTTTATCAAAAATCTGTATATTTTTTCAAAAAAATATGTTAATTTAAATATATATATTAATTTCAGATAAAATATTTTTTAAAAGAGACTAAAATTATTATTTTATTTGTATTAGTGTACAACAAATTTTGCAGAGCTTGCTTCATATTTTAAAATTGTTAATATGTTTTTCATTTGGTGCTAATATCAATATAAAGTATTTTTTTTAATTTCCTTTGATAGAAAGATTAAACATTTTGCCAAAAATATTTAAGCTTTCTTTGGTTTTATTTCTTTTTGTGCAGAACAAAAATAACTTCGATATTTAAATCAAATTAAGGTGGCTTTCAGTAAAAGATAAATTCTCATAGTTTATAAGATAAGAATTTATTTATTTCATACATAAATTAAAATATAGCGTCACAATTTTAGTAGCCATTTAATCATGAAGAAAGTGTCATGAAATAGTGATGTAAATAAATAATAATTGCAGAGATACAAATTTACTGCAATTATTATTTATTTGCAAGAAGCTTTATACTTACAACTGTACAAGAAGCTGCTGTCATGTTTTAATCGTTATTCTGCCATATACTGTATGTAATAATAACCAATGAAAATGCAATAATTATAGTTTATTATGGATATAACATTATAAATTTAAATTAATCAAATAATAATTTTGAAAAGAAATAATTTATATATGGTTATGATCGGTAACTTTAGATGTAAGATTTAATCATTATTTTTGCTTCTTTCATCTTTTGTGTGATTGCTTCAATAACATGTATGAAATAGGAGAAAGATCTAGAATGATCATTCTTTTTCATTGATAACTGTTGTACTTCCTTATTAAAAATATAATTGATAATTTGATTGAATAATTTGCATATTTATTGTCTCTGCTTGCATGTCAACCATAACAGCATTTTTATCTCATTTATATCTTCAGTATTTGTAACTTTGATATTTTTATCGACTGTTCTATTTCATTGTCTTGATCAACAACCTATTTCTACAATATCTACATTATTCTTAATAAATCGCAAGAATGTTTTTTTTAATTTTTTAAATAAAGTTAGAATTAAAAACGACATATATGGGTGAAAAAAATATACCCCTTAAGAAATCACACTATCTGTATCTCTTTTAAATTCCTGAATGCCCGTCTATTCTAATTTATTTTGATTATATTGATCATATCTGATTAGTTAATCTACATTTTTCGAGTTTCTTCATTTTTTTGTATATTAATTTATTAGCATACATATATCTATTTAGATGTTCTTTCTTCTGTTCTTAAACTTGTAATCTAATCCTTAAGCTCCGGTATTGAACTTTTTTTATCAAAAAATTATTGAAACATCATTATATTAGTTATTATATAAAGATGAATATAGGCAACTGAGCTATATAAATATTAACGTAAATATTAACGACGATTTTCATACCAGATATATGTAAATTGAAAACATATAACAATTTTTTAAAAAACATATAATAATGAAACACAAATGAGTCTCATTTCAAAAATGTATTGTTATTAGTTGAAAAAAATATATCCGCAATATGCAACAATATAATTGTTTAGAAAAATTTACAGTTCTAAAATGCACATTTTAACACAGGCATTCATGAGAAATTTAAAACAATACCAATGAAAATAATTTTGCTACGATGTTAAAAGCACCATATTCTTTCCTTTGTTTACTGCCTTAATAATATTATTTTATCCCAGAAAAGGTAAAAATAAATTTTATAAAAAGAGTTTATAAAACTATAGTGTTTTAGTAAAGCATTAGAAAATAAGATTTATCTTTTATGTAAATTATTTTCCCCTTCTTATTCTTTATAATTTCCCAATTTTTAACAATATTATGGGATTATAATATGAATCTTTTGTTTTGTTAAGAATTGAAGATTTTATTCATATTATATTTTTTGTTATATTTTATATTATATTATATTGTATGAATTTAAATACTTTATTCAAATACTGGTATTAAAATTTAAGTAAAATATTCGATAAATTGATATGCGAGTTCTAAAATGATTAAATTAATTCACTTTTCGAAAGACAATATAGTATACAAAATTTCAAAACTATAAGGCAGCAGGAAGTTTTAAAAAACTGATTGCAAAATTTAACCATTACGAACATGTTAAGTTAATCTCTAAAAATGAAAAATTGCAATGTGATGCAATAAATTTCTTTTAAAATTTTGAAACGTAATGCACATTTTTTAATGTTTTAAATTAAAAAAGCGCATCGTTAATAATTTGGACGTGTAGAAAAGTCTTTTGTAATAACTAAGTAGAAATAAAATATATGTGTCACTAAAATCTTTTCTTTCCAATTATCATAAAAATTACATTAGAATTTGTTTTTCATTTTTTCTACATCTTTTTGCCTTTTTTGACATTTATTAATTTTATTGTTTAATAACTTTAAATTCTTATTTCAGTAAACAGGATTTACATTGCATATTACTTTTAATAATCTAATCAATTGTAATAAAAATTCCATAATTAAAACTTTTGTAAAAAAAATTAATCGTCTGCTTATGTGATTTCCTGAAAGCCTGATTCAGTTTTTTCTTTTTGTCATTAACCCTTTACTCCCGAGAACTTTTTTTTAGATATCAATACTGTCAGATTTTATTGTTAAAATAAAATAAAATGTTCAAATACAGAAAACAAAAATAGATTTAATATAGATAAAATGAACTGCACGAAAGCAACATATTACTAGAAGTAATATTATACCAACAGATACTAAGACAAAATTGTAATAAATAAAATTCGTGTTGCCGTTTCCTTTATATAAACAAATAATGAAGATAACATTTCATATTAGCATATCATTCTAATAAACATTCACGATGATGTGGGATGGCGAGTGCAAACGTTTGCACAGACAGATGCCAGCTCCGGTCTCATTATTAACATTTGATTATGGTTCAAATCATTTGTTCCACTCAAAAATAGCCCTAGTTTTTTTTATTTATTTAATATAACTTACATAACTTCAGACACCGTAGAAGAAGGCACAACATTTTGTCTCTTCTGGGTGTGGATGGTTAAGAAGATACCCGAACAATTAGAAGATAGACTGTTAATTTTGAGGAAATAATAAACTTGCATAGTTATAATTTTTGCGTTTTGAAGAAATGAAAAGATTGCTTGTATTCTGTAAATAACTATACATATAATTACTTATCCTAGTGCAAAGACAAACTTCCCATGATTTCTCTTATATAAAATACGAATACTTTTGCATACCGCAATAAAACTGCAATTAAAAATCATTTTAATCATAATAAATAAAGGTGTGCATTTAAAATAAAGAAAATGTCTAGGTGGCATAGAGTACAATTCGCTTTCAAGCAAATTTCAAGCAAGTATAATGGAGCAGCAAAACAGCACTTTTCATGTTTTTATTGTAATTTTTTCTAAAGTTTTATATGGCATATAGCATGCAATATTTTGTTCCAAAGATAGAAGGGAAAAGTAAATTTCCTTTTTTAATACAGACGATTTAAACAGGTTCTTTTGTGCCAAAATAAAATTGCAAAATAAGTTCTAATATCTTTTGTGATAAGTTAGTGGTTGTAAGAAGCTGCAATATTGCAGATACCATTCACTATTGTGCTTAGCAGGCAGAAGTGAAAAGTATATTTCATTTTTTAGGGCAGAAGATTTATATGGGTTATACATTATATTCTTTTATGCCAAAATAAAATGACAAAATTAGTTGTAATTTGTTATAATGAATAATAAATAATAATAAGTTGCAATATGGTATATTGTGCTTAACAGATGCTGTGCTCAAAAGAAGAATATATTTCATTTTTTAATGCAGAAAATTTATATGGGCAATATATTTTATACTTTTGTACCAAAATAAAATTTAAAAAACAAATTGTAATTTTTTATAAGCAATAACGTATTACAGGACTCTCTTGCCCTGTAATAAGTTACAATATTGAGTATAGCATGGTATATTGTGCTTAACATAAAAATATATTTCAGTTTTGAATACAAAAGATTTATTTCAGTTATGCATTATATTTTTTGTAGCATAATAAAATTACAAAAAAAACAAGTTATTATTTTTCTTTAATGATTAATTTTTCTTTGAAAAACGATTCTCATCTGTTAAAGAAAAACTTTAAAATGTAGCTTTTTTTTAATGCAACATAACTACTTCAACCATAAAAAGTACAGTATAAAAAGCTTTAAAATGTCTTTTAAAAACACTACACTGAAAATGCAAAGAAAAAACTCTCTTGTCCTTTCTTACACTTAATATATCACACTGTCCTTTCATCTTTACTTACTCAGCGAGAGATATAGAACATGGTTAGCACCTGCATTGTAAAACATATAGCGAAAATGCAGAATGGGCCTTCTCTTTTGCCCAGTTTTTCTATTAGTGGAACAAGAAGTATTAAAAAGAACGAAATGGAATAGTTTACAAAGGAGGTACACATATACTTAAAGAATAAAATTGTTGAACCAGACTTTCAAATAATTCCTCCAAATTCATTTTAACGTAGCCTTTTTCCTCTGTCATACTTCGGGATTGTGAATGACAAAAAAAAATAATTATAACAATCGCCATAAAAAGGAAAAAACCAGTATATCAGTAAACGTATATACAATGAAAGATATATTTTTAGTTACATCTATTACAGTTAGTTACAGCTGTCATACCTATGATGTAGGAATAAAAAGTTGGGGGGAAAACAAAAATAATAAAACTCAAAATGTTTTTAAATTTTTACTTCTTAGAATTTCTTTTTCTATGATTCTCAAATGTTAATTCACATCAATATATATTAAATATATTTTTGAATCAAAATTAAAAACTTCGGATAAAATGAAAATTATTTTAAATTTTTTAAATGTTTATAGATCCGAACAAAATTTATGAAGTTATTATGACCTTATAAAGTTAATATGCTTTTTTACTGTACAAATGTTACGATTTTCTATACGAATTTTTTTTTTTTTTGCTTTGTTTAGATACAACTAAAAAGAAATTAACTTTCTTAATTTTGCTTTAGTGTTATCTTTTTATCTTATCTATTATTTAGAAATATAACAATTTCTTTCGCCTGATTTTACCTGCACTGGTTGCCTTCTATTCTTGTCCAAAAATGTATGTTCGGGTTTCTGAAGATCAAGAAACCCATTATTTATTGATTTTGGTATAGAAATATATAAAAATGCATTAACTTTATGCTGAGTAATCAAATAAATCTGTCTAAATAATTATTAGAATTATTATGTGTCTAAATAATTATTGTTAATTATAATAAGTAAATATACCGATGATAATGACTTTTAACACCAATACATATTCTAAATTTTGCTGAAGCAATCTATTCGTCTTAGGTTAAGTTTCTATTACAGAAAGAGAAAGAAAAGATTGATCAGTATTAATGCAACCTAAATTATAATTTTTTGTCTTCTAAATAATTTTGTTTCGAAGAGCGAGAAAATAAGATGGAGTACGATTATCATATTTCCCATTTTCAATAAGAAATATATAGGTTAAAAGATAAATCGCTAATCTTCTAAATTTGATTTGAATCAGTTTTTAAACTGCCGCCAAATACAAACACGATACCTTAAATTGGAATTAAGGAGTAAAAAAAATAATATATAACGTATCGGAAATTCAATAAAAAGGAAATATGCGATTAAGGTTATTTAATACTCTACTCTAAACTTAGAAAAATTATTAAAGTTCACCAAAACTTTTTAAAAGATATCAAAAAAATTCGTAAAATGTGACATTAAAATTAAAATCAAGTCATCATTTAGTAGTTTTACTAAAAAGTCATAATGAATGCATCAATGGATTTCAATTTTTTTTCTTCTTGTAAGTAAAACTTCGAATAATTAAAAACTGTATTAAGTTCCATAAAGAATAAAATACATAAAATTCAGACATTCACTGTTTTCATAAATAATCAGATAAAATTCTATGTTTTGAAACTGCAGGAAATCTAATAATGAAAACCATAAATTTTCAAAACTTTTTTTTTAAATAGAAAGCATTTTAAATTGACGAAACACGCTTATATTTGTTGTAAAGTTGGATTATTATAGAATCATAATTTTAATTGTTTGTAAGAATCTGTTTTGTTAACAAACTAAATTAAAAATATATGGCATAGACATCATTATTTTAATACAAGCAGTCTTTTTGATTATTTTTTTGTTTATATTGTCACGAAAATGCAAAGAATAACAAGCAAATTATCAGAAACTTAAACCATGTAGATAAA
>JAPMOR010005829.1:0-11005 GCA_026543865.1 Argiope aurantia
TTGCATCCAGCTATGCATTAGTTTAAATTATTTAACTTTTCTGAAGCCATTGAAAAAAAATTGATCTTCAAATTCATTAATATTGAAGCGTCTATGGTAAACAGTTTTAGTTCCTTTTATTAGAGCTGCTATCACTTAATAACATCAGAAATCACATACATAAAAACATAAATACTTCGACTCCACAACCTGTTTTAGAAAATTAAACTAATTTTTCTTGAACTATCATTTTGAAGAAGTAATATTATAACTTTTACTACTAAAGGAAGTCGATATGAGTTCTCGTCAACTTGTTCCAAGTAAAGAAAATCTTGATGTTCTAGTATCTTATAACAAATTAAAATAAAATCTTTTTCTTGGGTAATTAATTACTAATTAATTAAACAAATCGATATGTTCAGCTAAAATGAATTTCAATTTTTAAATTAATCTGAATTCTGAAAATATTTTAATATATTGTTTTGAAAAATTTAGCTTTTTTTAAAGGATTAGTTTATATTATTAATAGAATATATTAAAATAAATTGAAGGGACTTTTTTCTGTTTTTAATGCCCTTTGTGTTAACTAGCCTTCAGTTGAAGTGCAGCTCTCTAGTATGATGGTTTTGATTCTTTTATTTATTTCAGATCGATGGCAAAAACAATTAGAAATAAGCAATGATAGAAAAGCTATTTACTTTATAAATTGAAAAATAAATTAGATAATTTGATGTTATGTCTGGAAAGTTCTTGCAAAAGAAAAAAAAATATTTACATGATGACTTTTTTGTTAAATAAATCACATTACTTTTATTAGTTAATGCAAATTGTTCTTTATTTATGTTTTTTAAAACAAAAAAACCTTTCAAATCAAAGTTTTTGATTATATTGGTTACCAGATTTAGGCTGATATAATAGAAAATACATGAAATGTTCCTTGTAGTAGGGGAAAAAAAGAAAAATCACAATTCCTTCTAATCTAGCCTGTATTTAGAAAATAGATGGTATGGTCAATTATCCGTTTTTGAATAATTTGTATAGAAATTTTATTAGGTAATAAAAAAATATTCTAATATAAAATTAATTGCAAGAAGTAACAGCTTCTTTTAGTATAATATATTTAATGCTGTGTTGAGCATTATACATTATCAATATAATATTAATTTTACTAAAAATATATTTGACAATCTCTCTCTCTATATATATATATAATACGATAATATATTTGATATAAAGGTTATAGTAATTACTAATATTAATAGATAAATTAAATAAATGAGACATTTAACACTGATAAAGTTGTTAGGAACAGCTAATTACTTAATTGTTTCACAGCTGGTAGTTTTTAAAAATTAGCAAGTCTACATTTGTTGTAATGTAGTTGCTATGATTGTGTCAAAATAGGTTTGTGGTTTCTAATGAAATACTTGATTTGAAAGACATCACTAATTTTTTTGTACGTTTTTGAAATGTCTTATGAAGATTTCCATAAAATTCTCAGTGTGACCAATTAATAAAAATTAGCAGTTGGAAATCATCACTTTCAATGTTCTTTCCTCAGCAGCTACTTTAGGCATAATTCAGTTCTCAATGAAGAGATACTTTCAATTATTCATTTTCTTTTTAAAAAGTAAAAAATACTTTTATTGTTAATTTAAAAATTAATTTTCTACGTTACTCAAAGTAATCAGAAAAGCACTATAATTTGTAGAAAATCTAAGTACAAAAATGCAAAAAAAAAAAAAAAAAAAGGAGATGCAAATTTGCTAAGTTAAAATTTGATTTTTAAAAAAATCTTTTAATACAGCGATTCTCAACTAGTGGGGCGCACCCCCTGGGGGAGCGCCAGCACACTAAATGGGGGACGCGGGAATATCCAAGTGAAAATATTATTTTAAAAAATTGATTAACTGACTGAAAGGAAAGCACACATACACAAAGAGAACAAAATACATTTCGACATATTTAATAACTTATTAAAGTAAAACAACTTACAAAATCATAACTTACTGATTCAAAACATACTAAATTAAAAACAAATTTAATAATTATTAGCGACTTCCTTGGGTCTGTCTTGCAGAGCAAAGTTTTTCGAAGGAAGGCTTAATATTAGAAATAACCACTCTCAGTTCTGTTTCTATATATTTTGTCTTCAAAGGAGCCACAGCAGAAAATCCAGTTTCACAAAGGTAGGATGTTGAATGGTAATAGAATGAGAAATGTCCTGGATTTTAGTGCAGAAAAATCATCCTTATTCCTGCCCAAAATTCAAATAGTGATTTATTACTAAATTGTCTTTTAGTTTCGCCACTTATCGTGAAGTCTGTGAATTTTTCTTCCTCATCAATTGAGAGCCTTCGGAAGTCGTATGAAATGGATCCCAAATCTATTCGTAACTTGTCATCAGTTTGCCGTTAGCAAGAAAATACTTTTAAAATTCTTTGCCAGAATGGCTAAATGATTTTCAATTGTTACAAAAACAACTTTTACATGTTCTTCTTCAGCCTTAGAAGTTTTAGTACAATCACCCACATTTGCAAACATTTTTAGGATTTTTGCTTTAAATTTCTGCTCCACAATTCCAATTTTCTACAAAAAGTATTAACTTTATCACTCGTATCCAACATATGTGTATTTGCTCCTTGGAGTTGAAGATTCAAGTTGTTTAATTTCTCGAATATGTCGACTAAGTACTTCAATTTCATCACAAATAAACCATCGCGAAAATTCTCGACCTCCTGTCTGTTTCCTTCTTTTAGGAAAATGGCGATTTCTTCTCTTAATTCATAAACATGTTGCAAAAATTTCCCACGTAATGACCATCTTGCCTCGCAATAAAATAGTAACGCTGAATGTACTGAATCCATGTCTTTGCAAAGTGCGGAAAAGATTCTCGATTTCAGGGGTCTCATTTTTATATAATTTACTACTGTTACAACCGTAGTTAACACAATATTTAAACCAGGACTCATTTCTTTCGAAGCCAAAGCTTCTCTGTGGATCATACAATGTGTGCACTGACGCGAATTTTGTTTTACAAGTGCTTGTATACCTTGGAATCTTCCGAACATTGAACGAGCACCATCGGTGCATATTCCGACGCAATTTTTCCATTCTATGTTTGCCTCGTTCATAAAATAATTTAAAACAGCAAATAATGCGAGCGCTGATGTTTTGAGTTCTATTGGTTTGCCGAAAAGTAGTTCTACTACTGACATATTATCACAAATTTGAACATAGGCAATTAAATGAGCATCTTTATTACTATCTGTTGCTTTGTCTAGCTGTATTGAAAACAATTTCTCACGCAACTTTGAGAAAAGCTGATACTGTACATCTTTAGCTATATCGCCAATTCGACGAGCAACAGTATCATTTGAAAGAGGTATGGACTGCAATTGCTTTGAAAAATTATCTCCAAACATAGTTTCTACAATCTCAATTGCTGCTAGCAAAATAAGCTCTTCACCAATGGTGTGAGGTTTTTACATCTGCCTATTTTATATAAACTTTATAAGATGCAATTAAAGCTTTTTTATTCACAGACAAAGTTTCTTTAAAAAATGATTTTTGCTTTTTATATGATTTTAATTTTAATTCGAAGAATTCTCTGGGTTTGTTGATGTACTCACTATGAAGCGTTTCCAAAAAAATTTCCAAAATTTAAGTATTTTTGAGTATATTTCCTTGAGTTTACTTT
This sequence comes from Argiope aurantia, assembly GCA_026543865.1. Classification (NCBI taxonomy): domain Eukaryota; kingdom Metazoa; phylum Arthropoda; class Arachnida; order Araneae; family Araneidae; genus Argiope; species Argiope aurantia. Next base: position 3,680 of record JAPMOR010005829.1, read on the forward strand.
CGGAACCACTCTCCTTTGTGTACTTGTTGATGCTTGACTATCGTCTAATGCTTGCTTACTTCCGCTTAAAATTTTTTCATGAGTCTGCATAAATCTGCTGCCGTGAATATTTAATATGGTGAATTGCAATTAACACGAAAACGTATATAACATACAAATTCACGATAGATTCGATAGCGATAAAAGGATCGACTCGAATGAGACTGGCTGGAATTGAAACTTCCGTTATCGAACATTTTCCTTCTTCCTGTGAGAAAACATTTTCTCCGCGCATGCTCGAGACGGTATTGGTCGTGTGGATTCCCTTCCACAAACATTGCTATTTTTTTCACTTTTGTTTTGTCATGCTTCTGTTTTGTTTCTTTTATTATTCGAAAAATATATTCCCAGTTTCTAAATTTAGCTCACCCCGTCTAGGTTAACTTTAATTAACGAATTTTCCACTTTTATATTCTTTTAACGTTATCTCCCTGTTTGGCTTTCATTTCAAATATAATATTAAAAGTTTCTCCGCTTTCATTAGCTTCATCTGTTCACCCCCGCTGGTCCAAAATGCAAGATGTGGTTTCTCGCCAACGTTGGTTCGCTTTTTCTCTTGTTTTGGCAGTTAGTAAAAAATAATTTAAGAACAGAATCCAAAATACTCAATATACATTACTGTTGTATGCATTTTATTGTAAGCGGGGGGCTCGATGAAAATTATGATTGAAAACTGGGTCACGAATACTGAAAGGTTGAGAAACGCTGATTTAATAGATTTATTTGACTTGGCTAAAGATGATCCATTCGAGTTTTAAAATATTGGCTATTATTTAAATTTAAAAGCAGAAATCGAAAAGAATCTCTGTGTCTAAAAGTAACTACTGAAACAAAGGATTTAATAGAAATATAGTGTTTGTCATTTGTAATATTTATCAAGGTTTTAAATTTTATCATAGACTTTCAAATTAATCACAATAGACATACTATACCAAAATTGCATAAAAAATTATTTGATTTTTTTTATTAAAGTAATACTTAAAACATTTTTTTAAAAAACATTATCAATAAATTAAACATTATCAATTCTAATCTGAAATATTGAATTTCATTTCTTTTAAGACAGAAAAGTTTTAAAGTTTTCTATAAATAAAATGAAATGAACGATAAAAATGGCTGCCTAATTTTTTTTTCGTATTTTCGTAATGTTGAGTATATTCTTTAAAACACTTGCATTGTGACAGCAAAAGAAAATGACAATGATTATTTCCAGTTGTTGCTTCTGTAATAGTTTTAATATCCTTGCGATGTTAACGATTATTTTAACCTGGTAGTATCATTTATTGCCATATTCTTCCTTGATATTTTAAATCTTGTGACATTTTGCTCATTAATTTCTTTTTAATTTCGAGAAATTTCGAATGAATGTGCGTTGCGTTGCTAAAGAGGAAGAATTCTTTGAAGTAAATTCTTTTAAAAAATCTGCGCGTACATTTATCTAGTTTCTTAATTTTAAAAAAAAAAAACTAAATAAGAGAGAGAGATCTAAACACCTACATTTTGTCTGTATTTTCTTTCAAAACTCTCAATTTTTTTATCAATAAATTTGAAATTTGATTTCTTTCCTTGCATAAAGTTGAACATTATTGCTTTATCTTTTATTAATAATTATTATCTTATCAGTGAATTTATTGCTATTTAATGCTTGTTTTAATCATGGAATATTTCTAAGAGGAATAAAAAGTTCTCTGAATGAGAATTCAAATATTTCACTCAACGATTATAGAATTAGCGAGAATATTCCTGGAATTTATTTCTTGGAGGTATCATCAGCTGTCTGACATTATTCAGATTGACCTCCTTAAAATTTAAGAAAGGCTGCCACTTTGCAATACGATTTTTTAAAGATTTGAAGACATTTAAAATTTACCATTGTAAAGTAACGTAAATATGTGTGTTCAAGTACTGTAACATTATTCGTAGGTATATGATTTCCCATTAATGATTTTGATGTGTAAACGAATGAGCATGCAATTTTTGGTTCTTTTTCCTCTTTTTTTCCCCTGAGTGCTTCTTTTATAAAATGTAAAGACAATACAGCATATGTTTGTGAGATCTATTCATTATGAATACCTTCTTTATTAACAAAATTCATCTCCAACTTTATTTTTGTCCAATCAGTTTTATTTCTATGGACTCGTTCGAGATTTGCAATCAATAGTAGACTGATTGTTGATGGATGTAGAGCAAACGTCTCGTTTGTCTTTCATGATGTTTTTCACAATTCTTTCTCTGTCTCTGTCTCTCTCTCTCTCTCTCTCTCTCTCTCTCTCTCTCTCTCTTCTCTTCTCTTCTCTTCTCTTCTCTTCTCTTCTCTTCCTTCTCTTCTCTTCTCTCATATCCATCCTAAATACTTTTTAATGATGGGAGTAATTTGGATGTGACCAATGAAAATATTGACATACAAAAAGAAGATATATATATTTAAAATGGCTTCGATTTTTAATTCCTATGCATCTATAAATGAAACTCATACTTTAAAATTGCAATCGATAGAAAGTAAAGATTGTCTTTAATTTTTCAAAATTCTTTACTTGTGGGAGGGGGTTTCCTTCGTTTTTGGATGCATTTGACAATTCCTCAATGTAAAATTGCCACAATTATTTTATTTTTTAGGTTTCAACATTGTATTGTGAAGAGCTCTGATGATTGCTATAATTTTCAAAGAGTGTCCTGGCGATGAGATTGGCTTCAGTATAATCACATCTTTCTGATGAAGAATGACTACGGCGACAAGATGAGATCGTGTCAAGATCTGCAGATCTCGCTTGCAACCTACGTCATATTTTGAATGGAATCCGGCTTCACGAAAGAAAAAAAAATATTTTCTGCAATAGACTCCTTTAAATTTTCTGATTTACTAACCCATTTTCGGTAATATGCGTTAATGAATATTTTTACAAATATGCACAAAAGATATATTTTATGCGAGGGCTCAGATAGTGAATTCTCAGGAAACAAATGTAAAGTCTCATCATTTGATTTTTTGCAAAAGAGAAACTTTATACGTCCAATAAAGAAATCATGTTGCATCAAACTTTAAAATTGCGGTCCGAAATTAAAGGGCGGTAGTGTACTTGAGATTTATGAATAAGAATTATTTTTCACTACGAATTGCTAATAAAGAACATTATCTTATTATTTACAAAATAGAGATGCTAAATGCCTGTGATTTTTGCATTCAAATGTTTTATGAGCCAGAAAGTTTTAAAGTTGATTTATGTGCTTATAGAAAAGAGAAACCGTTGAAATGTGTAATAAAACATTTTATCAAAAGTCGAACTTAAAATCCAACTTAAGTACCCATACAAAATAAAAACCGTATTCATGTGATATTTGTAATGAAACATTTTCTGCGAAATTGAATTTAATGAAACATTTGCGGAGGCATACGAAAGAAAAGCCATATGCATGTGATCTGTGCAATAAAGCCTTTTCAAACTCTTCGGATTTAAAAAGACATTTATGCACGCATACTAAAATGAAACCGTTTGCATGTGATATTTGTAATAAAACATTTTCTTTGAAATCGAATTTAAAAAGGCATGTATTGTTACATGCACAAGAGAAACCCTTTGCCTGTGATTTGTGTCATAAAATATTCTCAGAAAATCCGTATTTGAAGAAGCATTTATGGATACATGCAAAAGTGAAACCGTTTGAATGTGAATTTTGCAGTAAAACATTTTCTCAGCAACCTCATTTACAAATACATCTAAGGACACACACTAAAGAGAAACCGCATGAATGTGACTTTTGTAATAAAAATTTTCTCAGAGACCTCATTTAGAGGCCCATTTACAGACACATACGAAAGAAAAACCGTTTCCGTGTGACATTTGCAATAAAACATTTTCTCTGAAGCATAGTTTAAAGGTACATTTATGCAAGCATACGAAAGAGAAACCATTCGAAACCATTTATTTTTTACATTTTCTAACAACTCCCAAATGGAAGAAAAAAAATAGTCGCCACTTTGTTAGCAATCACAAAAACACGGGGAAATGACCTTTTCTCAGTTCTGAAACATGGCGTTAGTCGCTATATATATATTGTCACGTAGAACTATAGTATAGAACTCAATGACACACACAAGAGGTAGGGATAAACCAATTTATTAACTGAACTCAGAACACAGTAACTGACAAATCTTCTGCTTTTATTCAAGCAGAGAAAGTTCCAGAATACTCTTCTGGAGATAGTAAGAAAAGTCCAGAACACTTGTCTGGTAAACTAAAGAAATGTCCAGTATCTTCTGGAATATGAAATAAAGGAAAACATAAAATCGAGGAATTAAGTATTTACATATACTATTAATCGCATTGTCTCTAGCGGGATTCGAACCCATGTCTCTTGATCATAAGACCAGTTCCATGACCATTCGGCCATGAAAATTCGACTGTCCTTCTTCAATGCGGCAATATTAAAATTTAATTTAAACTTATTTAATTTCCGAATTTTTAGCTTAATTCAGTGCATATCACCTTCATTCTAAAATATTCTCTTATTACCTCATCCTATTCCACTTTTTCTATTGAAATAATTTAACTGAAACTTTGTGAAAATGCTTTCGTCAACGGTTTCCCAAGCTCCGAGTGAAAATTACTGATCTAAACAAATTATTTTTAATAGAGCCCTGTGTTTCCCTTGTCTAAATAGGAGAGTGTAGAGAAATCCATATCAGAATTTTAATGATATATAAGACCAGGAATAAATGATTCCCATCTCTTTTATGCCAATCTGCTCTTGTATCGAGCTGTGAACGGACGTGTCTTGTTCGCGCCTCTTGTACAACAAATCATGCCTCCCAGGTCGGAAATAAAACGCAGTTAAAAAATCGAAAGTCTCTTCACTGTCTTCCAAACTGGCCTTCTGATTCCCGAGAAGGCATAATATATTTACAAGAAGGCGCGGACAAAACACGTCCGCTATCTGCGTGGCACAAAAGCAGAAGTCTGGAAAAGGAAAGAAATAAATTATCTCTCTCCTTATATAACATGAGATATTGATAGGGAAAATATTTTTTCATAGTGCTAATATATTATTAAGATTCTGATAGGGATTTCCGACACATGTCAATCACAAGTACGGTAAACACAGGGATCTTTTAAAAAGAATGTGCTTAATGGACATTTTTCTATCCCATCACGCGGAGCGTGTGAAACTGCAAATGTAAGCATTTTTACAAAGCTTCTTTTGAATTAAATAAGTAGAGAAAGTGGAATTGGATCAGGAAATACGAAAATGAAATTACTATGGGCCAAATTAAGATAAAACTTTGTAAATTAATTTGGATAAAATTAAGAATTTAAGATATCATTACAATTCCCCCACCACCACCACCACCACAAGACATATAAGTTCGTCGGGGCCCTTTGACACACAACCATACCCTAAAGTGGTGTTAAGGTAAGAGGTTAATATTTAAAAGTATATTGAAAGTGATGCCCAAGTTTCTCTTACTTCACATTATACAAACATTAATACAGAAAACAAATTTATCATTTTATATTAGAAACATAAAAAGAATTATATTTGTAAAAATAGTATGTAAGCTAAAATAATCATCAATAATAACAACAAAATATTAAAAATTAAATGATATGGTGCACACATGTATTCTGGCTATTATTCTGTAGTTCACTTAATTTTGTGAAAATAATCTGACAGGCTTGCTTATATTATTCTTAAATTCTAGAAAATCTGACTTAATAAAGTATTTTAGCTGTAAATAAAAACACAAGATTCAAAACTCCAGGTAAAAAACTTGAATATGAAAATAATGCTTGTAAAGTTGAATGGTTTCATATAAAACTTTTGGAAATGCAAATAAATGTAAGATTCACATATTTCAAATAAATCATTTGGAAATGATAATAATAACTGCAAAATTCAAAAATATCAAATGAAAAACTTGGAACTAAAAGTAATAAATGGAAAATTCAAAGATTTCAAACAAAACACTTGTGAATGAATGTAACAAACTCAAGATTCAAAATACTCTTATAAGATTAATATTTGGATAATTGAAAAATATATATATATTTGTATTTGTAAAAACAAGTATTTTGGCACAGTGATAATAGAGGGTAGCTTAATGACTGTCAGAGGTTAACGATTTCCCCTGAGGTACTCACTAAATTTCTCTGATATCATTGGTCATTATTTTTATTTATTCTTTAATTTTAAATCCTTGGAGTTAGATAAATTTAATTAAATTTACTTGGGGAAATAATTTGTCTTGATTTTAATAGCATGTACATAAATTTCAAATGCAACAAATTATAATTTTATGAATAAATTTAAATAATAAATATGAAAAAAATTAAAAATATCATAATATTTTCAATAATACTATGAAAATATCATTTGCAGTTGTATTGTAATTGGAAAATTCATTTTAAAATAAAATCAATACAGAATATAAATCTTGTCTTTCACTCGTTGAGTCAATTGATGGATGATTTTTTTAACACTGATCACTTTTTTAATTAATCACAAAAGGCAATATTGAGCACTGTACTGGCACTGCAGACTATTGGAGAGTAAACGAATGGTGATCAGTATATTTTGGTGATAATGTAAAACACAAGTGATATTTCGGAAATCTGGTTGATTCAATTTGGCACTGGAGACCACTGATGAGTAAAGTAGGCTATTATTATATTGTAGTAATAATATAAAACACAAATAATATTTTGAGAAACTGGATGAATCATCGCACACTAGGAACTTCTTGAAAATATAAGGAGCACGCACATGAGGAAATGGAGCACAAACACGTGGGAGAGCTTGAACGTCGGGTGAGATCTCAGGAATAGCGATAAGCAGCAGGGAATTCAACGGGAACTGGACCGGACCCTGGATAACGGTTTGCGTGAACGGAGGCAGCCGAAGAAGGACACAGCGCAGCTGGGCGAACCGGGACCGAATCAATTATGTTTGAAGCACGGCGAGTTGCGGAGGCGCATTTCAAAATAGAAGCCTCACCCGCTGATTTAATTTTAATTATTTGACAATTTTGCACAGGAAACTATCCTTGTAGACTAAATAATATGTAAGCATTATTTTATGTGAATCAGAATGCAGGTGCGACAAGCAGTGAAGAGACATTCTATTTTTAAATTTGATTTAATCCATCCCGAGAAGGCATAATTTATTTACAAAAAGGCGTGTACAAGGCACGTCCGCTCACTGCGCTGCACAAAAGCAGAATTGGGAAGAAGAAAGAAAGAAATTATTCCTCGTCTTATATAACATGAGATATTGATTGGGAAAATATTTTTT
>JAPMOR010005834.1:0-10084 GCA_026543865.1 Argiope aurantia
AAAATTTATCCTATCCAAAAACTGACATAATCACTTCAGCTGATGAACATATTACCATAGAATATCATGGGAATTTAAATAATTTGCTTCAAAAAATACTATCATCTCTTGTAATACTACTTTATTTGAATCGAAAGACAAGAATATTTAAAAATCTAAATTCTAAGAGCACAAGTAAATTATGTTAGGATTAGAAAAACAAGAATATTTACAAATCTAAATTCTGATTTCATTTTGACCTTCATACTTGCCTCTTTCTATTTCTACCAACCCTTTGGTATCCCACTTTAGTCTTCTTCTGTATCTCCAATAGTTGGAAGAAAAATGCAGCCTTACAAATATTGCGCAAAAAAAAAAAAAAAAAACTGCATTTGTTTTATGATTATTGAAATTCTGTGGGAATCGAATAGTTTCAAGGGAGACATATTAGATAAATCAATGAATATACTGCTGAAACAATTACAAAGTCTAAATTTTACACTGTCCCACTATTATATTAATCAAATGTAGCAATATTTTTTGCAACCAAAAGTGATCGAGTAATAAAATTTTTGATATCTTAATTTAACAGGCTTTTAAACACTTTCAACGGTTGACTCAAGGAAGATGGCCCAACCATCGGACTTTTCCTAGCTGTGATCAATGATTTGATTGATTAAATCAATGAAATTCTAAGATGTATAATTCAATCAATTTTGACAGCTTTTGAGAGGTTGTCTTGTAAATGCAGTGAACCGATATTATTTTATTCAATATTATTAATATAATTGTGAGATTGTGTGAATGTGTGCTTGTATCTAATGATTTAGAAATAATATTTATAAAACGATTTGAATGGAAATGTATGCAATATTTTCATTCAAATATGGAAAATAAGATTTCTCCATATTTATCTTACAGATAGTTTTGAAATTTCGATTGCAATTTTAACTGATATTTCGAAAAAACTTCGAGATTTAAAAAAAAAATCACGATAAACTCCTAAACTGCTATTGCGCCATATTTCATTTTATATCATTTTAAAAATCAAAATATTGTTATTATAAGAGTACTTATTTAGTTATGGGGCAAAATTTTCATCTAATTTGGAGTTTATTTTAAAATGCGTATTTTTTTTTTGTAATATTATCAGCTATATATTTCATTTATGCGATGAAGTCCAAATTGTTTTCATCGTTTTATGAAATATTTCATCGCAGGAAATTCTGTTACTGTTGAAAGGTGAGAAAAAAGAAAGTAAAGAGCAAGATTTTAATTGCTATATGATGTTATTAAACTTCATTAGAAATGTCCAGGAACACTGTAAGCAGAACTTGTGCCAGTCTATTAAAATAGGATATCTTTAATTTGAATCATAGTTTAATATTAAAAAGTCTTTAGCCGTGGAAAACATGAGCATAAAGCAATACATTACAGAATTAATTGAAATTAAGCATAAAAAATATTCCGTGCTAAACAGCCAGTTATATGAGACAGCTAATTTTTTATAAATAAATTAAATTATGTTTTAGTTAATTTTTTATTTAAAACTTTATAAATAATTCTACTCTTTAACAATTTCTACAACCAATTTAAAGTCATTTTACAAGAAAATATTACGAAATAAAACAAAACTCAATCAAGTCAAAAATTTCTGAAACGAAAACCTTTAGAATTTTTTTTAATAAATTATTTTTGTAGAGAAAATAAGCACACCAGTAAAAAGGAAAATCTAGTTGAAAAAATAAAAAAGATACTTCCGAATATAATAACTTTTTATGTCTCAAAAGCATAAAATTATGCTACTTCAAAATACGTTTTCTTAAATTAAATGCAAAAGTTATATACGACAGTAATGTAATATAAAAATACAGAAAGAATTTAAAATATTAATGTTTTATATAGCTTAGAAAGTTATGAAAGCTGTTTAATTTTGAAAATAACGAAATAATAATAGCTTCTATTCAGAGTTGAGGACACGGAGATAATATGAAAATATGTTTATGTTTGTTTAAAAATAAAATTCAAATGCAATATGAAATGAGATACACTGCTTAAATAAGTATTTTTAGCAAGCATATTAATGACATAGGGTGCACATCTCAAAAAAAAAAAAAAAAAACCTCATAAAATGCAAAAATGTACATGTTTACTAAGCATATGTTTTTTCCCGGTAGGATAAGATAAATTTTTGTTTAGAAAGAGTCTGAGAAAACTAATGAAAAAAATAAACATACTTGCTTCATTTTATTCTTTCTTTATTATATAGCACACAAGTTGTGCATATTGAAATAACAATTTAAATTTCGCAGTGCCCGGCTTGAATAAAATATTGATTCAAATGTAATTTCTTTGTTGTTGTATTATGTTAAATTTTAATGGAACTAAGTTCAGTCGAATTTTTACACATATTTGGCAGTAAATTCACATGTTTTGTTACTGAATGCAGTTATAAAATTATTAATTTTTTACAAATTATCGAATTTTGTAAATTAGATTTTTTTTACTACATGGAATTTTATTTTACAGTAAATAAATATTTATTTATTTTAATTAAAATGAATTTAAATATATTGTTAAAATTATAATTAGCATTATTTCTTTATATAGTTATGCACTTCTAAAATATTATGATATTTCATATATATGTGCGAACATAAAAATAAGATATGATATGAAATCTTATATGAAATTGCAGCTAGAAATTGCACTAGAATGATAAAGTTGAAATATGCATGCAGATTTTAGAAATCGCATTAAACTTACAAAGACAAAATTTATTTAACGTTTTCGAACAAGTCTTTATAGTACGTTGAAATATAAATTTAAACTGTGTTACCAATTTTTCTAAGCATCCTTCTCGAGCATGCTTCAAACTTGAAGACATAGATTCTTTGTTTTAATTGATTAATTTACGCTTTATTAAACCTCATATAATGTTGACATAAAAGTCTTCTACTCTTGATTAGTAATTGTCGATGCACAGAGCAGATTGTAAAACTTAGAGCTAACTGATTTGGTAAAAACATATCTTTAGGGGATTGTTAATACGCAATTGAAGATTAATTCTTTCAAAATTTCAATTAATTATTAATTAAATATTAAATGAAATTTTGAGATTTTCTAGGGTATCTCCTAAAATGTTATTACGCAAAATTTATTTTTGTTAATTTCTATTTAAAATTCATATTATTATTATTTTAACGATACTAATTTTTATTAATGTTTTCCCGAATTTTGAATATTTAATAAAAATAATTTTTATAAGATTTTTAACATTGTATTTCATTATTGTAATGGAATTCACATATTTTGTGTGTGTGTTTTGTTTCACCAAGATCTTAAAAGAGTGATTCCCCCCCCCCCTTTGTTTATAGAAGAAAGACTTTGTTTATTATCTTTGCAATTTACCTGTAGAATATGGATGTGAATTTATATTACAAGAAAAATTAGAACGTGCAGTCAGAAGACAGATTATTTGGGCAATTGAGTTTTTAGTGGTATTTTGTATCATAGGAATCGGCTACACTTGGAAGGTTCAAGTATATAATAAATTAAAAAAAAGATTACGGCTATTAAAATAGTGTATAATTAATATGTATAGTAATTTAATGTTTTGAAATGGTTTGTTCATTAAAATGAAAGTCTACATAAAAAATTTAATGCAAATTTAACTCATTCTATATTCTCCGCTAAACAGTGGCTTGTGTTGCTTAAAATATCAGATACATCGCAGTATTTTAAGTAGAATAATTCATTATTTAAATATTTTCCTTTTTTAAATATTTATGATTTTTATTGATTAAACTCACAAATAATTACTTATATATTTTAAAGACAAATTCACAGCAGTAATTTTGAACTGCATCTGCATGCTTTGATCATTAATACTTATTTCTTTAGAAGACATTATTCTTTTTTACTATTGTGACGACAAATAATGGCAGACAACCCGGAAGATTTAATTGAGTTGCATTTAAGCTGTTAGAATCTACAGAACTATTAGGTCACGATAAATGCAATTGCCAAAAAAGATGAAAGGGGATTGTCACGATATCTGCAGCGGCACGTGTTCGTATAGTCTTATTTCAAGAAAAATGGCGAGTATTTTGTCGAATTCCCTCAATCATTTAGAAAAGACTGGCATTTACAATTAACAGTTAAGATTAATTTCGGATAATATTAAAACGCTTACATTTTAAAACGCTTCTAAAAAATCAAGATCTTTATAAACAGCTATACATGCTTTAGAGCTTAATTGCACATTGTTTTTTGCCTTTGTAACTTTTATATATTGTTGTCTTACAATAAATTTTAAAATGCGATCTACTCATTATTGCTTTAACACATACCGTATTTTGTTTGTATCGTTATTTGAAATTTCCATAAATAGAGATAGACATATTGTTTTGTTTCTCTATTTTTTTCCCCCTCTTCAAAAAAATCCGTTGATCCAAAAAAAAATAATAATAAAGTCTGTGAAGTATATGAAATTAAAATATTCTGTTGGGGCACGCAGATTTCGATGTCTTTTTCTTAGATTGGCACTTAAAGCCACCGAAATCTTTTCAGATATAACATGACACATTATAAACAAAAAGCATTTAGCAGACTTTCAAAAGTAGTTATCTATTCAATATCTCACAACTGTCGATAATTCATTTTTTTCTTGTTTGAAGATGGCATTTCCCAAGTTCTACAATTGCCTCTTGAACCGCTTCTGCAGGCTATAGAAAAAAAAAAAAAAAAAAAAAAAAAAAAGACATTGTTTGACAACCACTGAGAAAGACCCTACTTATAAGATCTTGAAATGTAAGTTCTTTCAGTTTTCAAATACAAAATCTTTAAACTCGAGAAAATATTCTCATTTGAAATTAAACTAGCACCCACATGAAAATTAAATTTAAGCATTGAAATTTACAATATTGCATGCATGACACATGATATACAAATTTTCATAGTTTTAAAGTAAAAGAAATGACTCAATATTTAATGAAAAGTTGTATTTTGTTATTAAGGGAGCTGATAACATTTGTGCTTTCAATTTCAATCTAATAAAATAAGGGAAATTTCACTGTATATAGAAAAGTATAATTCTTATTGGTTTGAAAAGTTGAAAATTTATAAATTATCTTTTGACAATAAATCTAATAGGAGGTTTTATGATATAAAGATAGAAGGATTTTTGTTTATTATTTTTCTCGAAAAAATGTTTCTTGAAATTTTGATATTTATAGAGCGCATTCTATACAATACAAGGAATTTGAGTTGAATTGAAGGAATTGAAAACTTACTGAACACTATTTGTTAACATTATGCATATATTACACGTATTTTTATTTTTTCTGCATAATAGCATTAGTCTTTAGAAACTATTCATCATGTAAAATATCATATATTTTTTAAATATTCAAGTTACATAACACACATTTTTTTGAAATTTTTATAATTAACATATTTAAATGAAAATAAAATCACAGCAATTATTAAGCTTATGCTCATATATTATTCAAATCTTTGAATGACTTTACTTAGAATCATTTTTGGGATCCTTCCGATTTGTGGTTACAAATTTTAAAATTTTTGAACTACAACGCATATTTAATTAAACATTAAAAACAACTACTTCAAGAAATAAATATTTTTCTGTTTTATAATTAAAATAAATCATTTGTTCATAACACACATTTTTTTGAAATTTTTATAATTAGCATATTTAAATGAAAATAAAATCACAGCAATTATTAAGCTTATGCTCAAATATTATTCAAATCTTTGAATGATTTTACTTAGAATCATTTTTCGGATCCTTCCGATTTGTGGTTACGAATCTTAAAATTTTCGAACTACAACGCATATTTAATTAAACATTAAAAACAATTACTTCAAGAAAATAATATTTTTCTGTTTTATAATTAAAATAAATCATTCTTTCAACATGTCTTAATTTTTAAAATCAGATATTAAATTTTATTTGCGAAAAAATATCTTTTATTTACAATTGAAATTTTGGCAATTTTCATCGCCGAGAGCATCCCAAGTCTTAAATAAAATCTTCAAATATTTTTTTTTCATTAACATATAATATTCAAGGTATAGATTATTCAAATAACAAATAAACATTAAACATGTTATTCTTTGTATAATAATTTGTTGTTTAAACTGGGCATGTATTAAAAAACAAATAAACAGAACAGGTGGAAATATAAGTAAAGAAGTAAATTTTTAAGACCTAAAATTAATTTCACATCTAATATTATCTTTAAATAAAACCTTAATAAGTAGAAGAAATTTTGATTTAATCACTGTTTATTTGATTATTTCTCAGTCTTCTTGAAGTGCCTCTTAACATAATGTTCAAATATACTCTAAAATTTGAATTTATTTTGATTCATTCGAAGTCAAAACATAATATAGTTTTTATCCTTAAGAAGTTTCGCTGCTTAAAGATGGCCTATATATAGTACACAGTTATCGCAAATAAGTAATTTCATGAAATTATTCTTTCTAATTTAATGATAAGAATCAATAAAAAAATCACTTTGAAAAACAACAAAAAATTAAAAATGAGTTACGCCACTTAGTTTGAAATTTCATTGCGCATTATTATTACAAAAATTCCGGTGTTGATTAATTATTAACATTAGTAAATAATTTTTTTCAATTATTATTTTAACATCATTGAAGGATTTTAATTATATTCATCATTATTTTTTCATTAAAATAATTTTTTTAACGTTTAAGAATAGATAAGAATTTTTACCGAGTATTTCCATTAAATGTGTTAAATATAAAGAAAATGCCAATATTGTCATTTTACTGTTAAAAAAATTGCTATTTTCTCATTCAGGACTCATTTTTAAATTACTTTTTATTTTCTCAACATGCCAAATTATTTTTTACCATCATTTTTTTAAATAAACCAAATTATACTTAACAATTTTTTTTAAATATTGAAATTTCATTAAAAGTCGTAAACTTAACAATAAATATTTAAAGAGGCAACTTCTATTAAACAATATATATATATATATTCTTCTATATTTTGCTAAAAATTTCATTAGAATTTAATTTTTCACACAATAAGAAAAAGAAAACTTTTTCTAATAGGGAAATTATTCCTAAACGTAGAAATTAGCGGAACAGCAACTCTGAATGGTTGAGACCCAGTCTAAGTAACTATCTTAATTCATGGAAACGCCTCATTATTCAAACTGAATGAATAGAGTTCCAGATTAGCTAACACCCTGACACATGATTAGCATCCACTTGTGCATGGTAAATCGAACTTATATCAACAGTTGACAAGTTTCACACGAATTGATTTAAGACTTCTAATAGCCCAAAACTTGAGAGGACTTACCTGAGGAGAAAAGCCATTTAGAGCGATTGTTGGAATATCAGACTAGTTCATAGAGTGCTTGTCGCTCTGATTTGCGGAGAGTTGCTAATTGATGTAATTGTCTTCTGTGTGCTTCAAGGAGTATTTCTTAGTTATTAGGTAACTATTAAATAATTTTGAGTAAAGGTTTTATTTTGATAAATTCGGATTAAGTGAGTAAATTTGTTTATTGTTAATTTATATACATTTTTCACTTTCATGTTTTATATTTCAACTTGATTTAATTTGAGCTTGTTAGAATATATACATTCACAATTTTATTAAATAATTGTTTACTTAAATGAATATAAAGAAACTGAGCAATACATTAATAACTATTAAAATGAAGTTTGCAGCAATTTTCAAATAGTGTTACAATCACTTGATTCCTTGCTGTCATATGTTTATGTTCAGTTTTCACGTTTTCTCTGGCAATATTATGTTCATAGTTTAATTTTCCATTATAATTTATAAATTCACCATCAAAAAACAGTTGCCCCCCTTTTCTATTTTATTTTGGTTGAAATGTTTTAGTAGAATTATATTCTTTCTGTGACGTTTGAATTTTACTTCCAGCGACTGGTAACTATCTAATTTAAGAAACAGATACTTAACACAATTAAAGCTGCCATGATATTCCAAAATCGATTATAAAATTCGAGTTTTAAATTCGTAAATGTAACTATATCTTATAGGCCTCACAATACTAAAATAAAAAATAATAGAATTTTTCGATGAGGTTTTTATCAATAAAAAAAATTAGAATAGATAAAAAACGTTTGTTAAAATTAAAATAGTTAGATTGGAAGAGGCAGAGAAATGAGTGAGGAAAAGTGAGATAAAAAGGTTTTATAAACTAACCACCTTTACTAAACAGCTATTCTCTCAAGGCGTTAATAGAACTATTTTAGTAATGTCAGAGAATTGTTATGAATTGCATCTTATTATACCAATTGAAAGTACTGCTTTGTTCTGCAGTACTTTGTACTAAAGCAGTCTATAGTAATTGCTGCTGTAGAGTATTCGATTTCTCTAGAAAATGGAGGGTAAGAAACGGCAAACAGCAGAACTTTTGAACGAGGGGTAGTTTTTGGTTCTAGGGACTATGACCAATAAATAGCTGAAAAAACTTTTCAAAGTTTTGTCATGAGAACTATTGTAATAGGTAGTCTTCCTATAAGATTATATTAAAAGGGAACATAATATTTCGCACGTATCAATGTGAAGCCATGCTGTTAATTTTGGAATTTTTAATAGCCTCTTAGTCATTTTTATGTTTTTAGCAAATTGCATCAATGCAATTTGCAGGAACAAGAAAAATAATCTGTGACGGTTTCAAATCACATTATAGCAATTGATCTCGGTTTAATCGGAATCCCATTTCGAAACAATACCTGTTTCCGATTCAGAATTACGAGACTACAAAATACATCTCATAATTTTGAACTGGAATCAGATGACAAAAAAACAATTGAGTCTTGAGGATCAAATATCCTCTGTCTGCAGGAGGATAGATGATTTTAAAAGATTTAGCGTGCATACGATTTTTTTTACACGACGATAATTCAATGGAATCAGGTTTCATACCAGAACCATTTCAAATCAAAGTTGTGACTTCAGAACCAAGTACGTTGTCCCGGTGATTGATGTTAGAATTTCGCCTGGAAAACCATAGTAAGTTATTAATAATTTTTCAGCTATTTATTAACATGTTCCAAATAAATATGCTGAGTGCTTATATTCATAGAGTTATAATAATAATTAAAAAAATTATAGACATTTGGCCGAGACAATTTGTTTCTTACTTGTATTGTATCAAGACTATTTTTCTCATATTGTCAGAATAATAATTATCTCCAAAGCATCCATATCTCATGAACAAATATATAAATGATTGCAAAATGTGAAATAAATAAAGAAATAACTGTTACAATCAATATATGAAAACAAACATACACCATCAGAAATCTGTAACAATAATTCATGGAGTCGTATTTATCAAAACGACAATTTTACATTACATGACATTTAAAAATGACAGAAAAATGTCAATATTAAAGGATTTATTCTCTCGAATTACTACAAAAATCAAATAACTAACACTGAAATGAAATATTTATACTGTTTTTCTCTGACTTCTAGCGGCAGCCGATTTCCAGACAAATATATTGATCATAAAACCTCAAAATTGTCCGAAAAAAGAATTTTCCGAATCATTCTTCATATATATTTAATATATTTCTAAAACTTGATGGAATAGATGTCAAAATATGCATCAATATACTATGATGTGACATTCCAGGCATTCCTTTTTAACAGGATCCCGTGAAAAAACTGGAATAATATGCCATCCACAATTATTCCTGATTGGCAGCCCCCGAAAGGCGGCAGATTATCATCTGTCGTCTAATAATGACTGTGTGACACATTGTCTCTCACGGAGTGATATTTGTATCTCTAACAAATAAGCTTTTTGCGCAAAGTTTATCACAAATAACTTTGGTATCTAAAAAGATATAGCAATGCATATTGTTGAAAGGAATACATCGGGAATATTTGTTAAAAGGTTTCCTTTTATTCGCTTCATTAATGTTCACTTGAGTGATTTTTTTAATTTTTTTTTAAAGAAGGTTATTGACGTTTTCCACAGAACAATTTTTATTTTATTTGTATGTCTGTCTTTCTAGTTGCAAATCTTGAAATCACTTTTATGTTATATATATA
>JAPMOR010005834.1:15645-35645 GCA_026543865.1 Argiope aurantia
ATTCCACTGTCTCTACTTAATTAATTCAAGAGAAGCTTTGTTAAATTGCTGAATCAGTTAAAAGTCTAATTTTCCCACACTCCGCGTGAAGAGACACAATACCGCTGATGAGGCAAATTCTTTTTTCAAATCTCCCTGTGTTTCCCCTGCCTTCTCCGCGCGTGTAACGAAAATCCCTATCGAAATCTCGTAATATATTAGCACTATGAAGAAATGTTTTCCCTATCAAAATCATAGTTTTATAAGACCAGGGATAAAATGTTCAAGAGCGTTTTTCCTCATTCCTTTTCTGTGCCGTTCGTGTTTTTAGTGTTTTTTGTTATTTTGTTATTGTATTTTTGCTTATTTGTGGTTATTTTCTTCTATTTGTTGTTTTGTATTGTGCTTTCTGTTTAAATGGTATATCTCTTAGGCCTAATTTCAGGGGATTTTCGGGTCACGAGGAATCATTATTAGACATTTTGTCTGCATTCCCTCACAGAAAAAACCCTTTTTTTAATCCCTGCCTGAGGTTGACCTTTGAAAAAGTCTTCAGGTCGGAATCTTTTTGTATTTGCTTTTTTTATTTGGTTTATTTGATTTTCCTATAAACTTGATTTTAATACTTTTGTATCAATTCATCTATGTTTTAAAAGTAGCTGCATTTGCGCTCTCTAAATACTATGAAAAAAATTTCCTGTTCCTTTTTCGGTTTTAGTTTGAATAAGAAATAATTTTTAGTTGCAGTTCCGAAACTATTTCGTTTCGTTTTCAAAATATTTCTTACTTTAGATTGGTTACTTATATATATATATATATATATATGCATATAACGCTGTGCCAATGCTATCTTGCATTGCAAAGTAAGTGCAACTAGAGTAATTTTACTTGAATTTTAACTGACTTGGAATATATTGTTAGAAATATAAAAATTTCGGAGATGTTCTTAAATGGCCCATCTAGCTCAAAAGGCATGGAAATGGTAGGATTGTGAAATTTTTATTTTTTCTACAACCTTCTTAATATTGAAGATAGAAAATTAAATCCAATTAGCCAAATTAGCACTTAATAAGTGAACAACTTTTGTATTTAAAGTTTTTCGGTAACTGCAATATCTTAAAAGTTAGGGGCTGAAAACTGAATTTTACTCCCTAATATTTGACTGTTTGTAACATCAACAATTTATGCTGGAAGATAGCAACTTAGATGAAATGGAATCCACTTTTACTTTCCATTTTGTCGAGAGGATTTTGTTTTTGTTGTTTCTTGGATATAAATGATAAAAACCCTTTTCTGTTATGCTGCTCAGGATAAAATAAAATTCGGCTCTTACAAATCAACAATTCAAATCGGTGTTAAAATTTAATAATTAAGACGAAAAATTTCAAAACGTCATATTTTAATATGCTTAAAATGAAAATTTAATTGAATGTAATATTTTATTAAAACACGTGAAACGACACGCTTGATATTATGAACAATAATTCACTGTTTTGTTAATAACATGTGAAATTTTATACAAAACAAGTATAAGTTAACAACTATAATTTTATGGTTGTAATACACATGAAGTTTCTTTTCTTATAAAGGTTTATTTCCTTAAATATTTTCTTATAAAAAGTTTGATATGACAATTCTTAATTCTTTAAAAATCTTTCAACGGTAGTGTAATCGAGAGTTTAAGAGAGTGATGTATAAGGAATACGGACAAAGAAGTAAAATTGTTCGCAAGCGCTTTATCAGCTGCAGTGCAATAATCGCATAGTTATGACACAAAGGACGCATTTGGATGAATTTTACGCGGTAGAATTATAGGCCGTCTGGAAAGTAGGCGTACCCAGCTGGAAATATCCGAGGAACTTGGAATCACCCAGAGTGTCATCTCCAGGCTTTGGCAACGATTGAAAGATAATTTTAATGTGAGTAGTCGTTACAGCACAGGTCGCCCCCGAGTGAGGACCGGTATTTGGCAGTTGCTTCAAAAAAAAAACAAAAAAAAAACAAAAAACAGATGGAGCGCAGCATCAGACCTATCTCGTCAGCTCTCTTCAGCCACTGGTACGACAGTTTCACGGCATTTTGTGTACAGACGTATAGGGCAAATTGGTCTGTATGCTCGTAGGCCTGTCAGATGTGTTCCACTTACTGCAGCTCACTTTCGCCTATGGTTAGCCTGCAGTGTGATTCTCGCCTAACTTTCATATCTAGAGCGCCAGGTACCCGTTACCACCAAGAGAACATCATTGAATGACACCGTTACGGTGGTGCATGATTGGTCGTTTGGGGAGGAATTATTCTGGGTTCCAGAACTGACCTGCATGCTTAAATTTCAATCACGACATGCCAAATCTTTCTGGACGTCATTCTGGAACAACATGTACGTTTGTTTCGGAGCGCCGTGGGCGCAGAATTCGTGTTTATAGATGACAACGCCCATCGTCACCGTGCAAACATCGTAAACGAATGCCTTCGATCGGGGATATCACCCGCATGGACTGGGCAGCATTCTCATCGGACTTGAATCCAGTAGAGCATGTGTGGGACATGCTTGGCTGACGAGTGGCAGCCCGTCAACCATCCCCTACACGTCTATTGGAACTTCGGAAAGCATTGCTTGATGAGTGGTGTAATATTCCCCAATTTCAAGTCGATAATTTGATACTCAGCAGGCCTAGGCGTTGTATTGCATCGTTTGGGAGACATACTATGTATTAATCATCATACCAACCATGTTATATTGCTTTTTGTAAATAGATTTTTTTTTGTAATTTGCTCTAGGAAGCAAAAAATCGCAATTTTTATTAATGATATCAAACATATGGCATCTTTTTTTCTTGTTTTGCTCTTTTCCTTATGTTTAATAAATAGGCTTTGCAAATAAGTAACATTTGTTTTGCTTCTGACTTTTTTTTTCTGAACTTGCATTATCCTTAATTTATGGACATGAGTGTAATATTATTCGATGTGGATGCAAATTGAAACTGATGTCTGACTTAGTAGTAACCCTTCTGAGTAAAATCAATAACTAGGCCACCTCAGATAATAATACTGGTACTGTTTATTTGCACAAAATATCCATCACTAATCCATACGAAAATCTATAAGAAGATTACATATGATGTACCAATGCATCCATACGCAAATCAATGAAAGATTTCTCTGCCGTCGTTGTTGGGCCCGTTTTCTAAGCAATGTCACCTTTTTTGTACAGATAGAACAAACATAATACATTTGGAAGCTCCGTTTCGATCTATTTGCTATGATATTTTCAATGGATTCAAATGTCACTAAATACTTAAGGCTAACTATAGGAAAATTTAAAATACAACTAGCCGCCTTCGACGATCTACTGTTCGCTACTATTAAAAGTTTTAATTTCAAAATGCTAACCAAATTTGATGAATTTTTTTCTTGCAACAAATGAAAGTACTATTTTAAGGTAAACTTGCATAATAAACGTAGAACATTCTGAATTACTGACAATGCAAGCAAAGTGGTGAAATTATAATTATTCAGAACTGTAAACTATTCCTTTTTGTCACTTCCAAACATTATTTACATAAACAGACAAATGTTTGCTTTACAAATTAACTGATTTCATGGAATTTTGAAGTATATGAATGTTGTTATTCTTTCAAATAATTATCTTCATTTCACTTTCGAAACAAAAAAATCAGGAATGATATTTAATCTGAAGTGATATTTAGTCTGAAATGAAATGTAGAAATAGATAATATCAGGGCATAAAAAGTTAAAAACATGTTAATTATTTCATTTTCAGTATATTACCTGACTACGTGAGGTTATTATATTTAGGACACCTTTATTGCATTATTTACTTTTTGTGGAACTATTTAAATTGCATTTTTATAAAGTACACTTTTTAACAAAATCCATTTTTGTGAAAAATGTATACAGTACTATAATAAAAGAAAAAATTTATAGAATTGTTCCATTCCTAATTTTTTATTAAGAAATTTATTCCCATATAAAAGTAATATGTAAAATTGCGTTGAAATAAAATGTTTTGTATGTTATGCTCTAATGAAACGTTTTTGGACTTCATTTTCACATTTTTTATCTGAATAAAAGTAATCTTTACATTATTTACGCATTAATATTCTTAATGGGTTTCTATAAACGTTCACATTATTTTCAGTCAAGGTATTATCTGCACAACAAATTGAAACTAAAAACCTCCCGTGAAGTTATTTATCTGTATATTAAATAGAAACATATCACTTAGATGAAAAAAGCGAAACATAGTATGATTAAAAAAAATAACAGCAGAATTTTTCAACTGCAAAAGTGTCAGCAATTTCATCCAATTTTTCATAGAAATATTTTTAAAAAGCATCACGTAAATATTACAGATAAATATTAAAATTTTTAGTTAAGAAAAAAAATAACTACTGAAATATACATTGATGGCCAACCTGAGGAAAAAATTTGCCTCTTTATATTTTAATGTGATTTAAAATTTAAAAAATAAAGTAATGAGTATTCGGTTATTTTATCATTCATATGTTCAGTCACTTTGGTTTTATCGGCTTGAAATACAGGTGTTGATTAGATGATTTTGTATTTGTTATTACAAAATATTTTCAATTTCACAAATATATGTCGAAGAAATTATTTGTTATTCACATTTTAAACACTTTTACTTTCATTTTGAACAGATAAATAAAACTACAAATGTTGAAATAATTCTTAATCGTATATTATTAGAGAAATAGAAGTTAGAATTGTTTTATTTTAAAAATAAATATTTTTAGACATTAGTTGATAAATCTTACTAAAAAAATATCAATGAATCTTGATATATTTTTTCCAAAATTTAGCGAGAGATGGCGGCATTTGTATGAAATCAAAATTTAGTTAAAATTGATTGACTGATAACATTACTGTATATTAATAAAAAATATTCGTTTCTAAAAGATTTTATATAGTAAAATGTCGTAGCGATTAACTAAATGTGCAATATTTCATAATTTGTCTTCAAAATTTCACTTTGGCTAACAATATTCAAGACAGCATATTAGACAAGTATAATTGAATTAAAGTACCCAAAAATATGAAAAACTCACCAGAAAAATAGAAGAGTGAAAAATGATTTGTTATTCCAAAAATTATCAGATTTCTCTTAATTTTAGTTTATAAAATGTAGAAATCAATAAAATAAAAAAAGTAATAATTTTTCTATCATTATCTAAGAAGTATTTATTTATTATTTTTTAATTTCTTCTGTTAAACATGTTCGAAAATAGAAAACCCTTTTTCCGCTTTAGATCAAAAGCAACACTAGTTTGAATCCTTAATAAGAACATTTCTTGCATTTAAATCTGTTCGTCATTAATTACTTTGCCATTAGTATCTCTGAATTAAGAATTTTACTCTAAATGCAAGAATACTAATGACAAACAATACATCTTTTGAATAATGAATCTTCGGTAGCGAATGTTTCGTTTGAACTTTAATTTTTCATTATCATAAAGAAATAAAGCACATTTTTTAAGGAGAGTATTCGATTCTAGGTAGTAAGGAAATAATAAGAAAAAGAAAATGTTTAAAAATTCTAAAGAAAACCTATTTTTTTTAAAGAAATTATTTTGAAAATGGATCGAATGAATGAAGCAATACTTACTTTATTAGAAGAAATAATAGCAACAAAATGAAATTAATCGATCACGGGAAATTCTTTTTTTTTATTAAACATAAGAGTAGTCACAATATAAAAAGATTTAAGAAATTTTTTAAAAAAACACCTTTTTTTTTTATCTTCTAGCGTATGATACGTATGAAAAAGTATTTTCACTTTCTAATAATTTGATAACGTGATTTTTTTCATCTTGACGTTTAAGATTTCATTAAATTAATAAAACACATTTTAAGGATTATGACAGGATATGTATTTGCTATCTGTGACCACTTCAGCTCAAAATAGCCAAGAGATAGACAGAAGACATTTGAACTCAGAACTTAATACCAATTTATAAATATCGATTATATTTTGGAAGAAAGAAGTCGAGGGTATTTGTTTGTCAATCTGTCTGAGATGAATTAATGCAGTAATCAGTAACACAAAGAGCTATATAGATAAAAATTTGTAAGCAATTTTACTACCTGAAGTACAAATTTTGAACAAAATTTTTATTTAGAGTGACCGTCTTCTGGTCAGCATTCTTCCGATTATATAGATTTTTCAATAAAAACAATCATTATAAATTAATTAAAAAATAATAAAAGTTACTTATCTACCCAATTCTGATGGGCTTGCTTAAAATGCTCCTAATTATAAATAATTAATCTTTTTTTTCAATCTAAAGATCATTTTTATGATTTCTAATCATTTTTTCTAAGACCCGTTTATTGACAGATTATTCCAACAATCTCTGAAACATTTACTTCTGATAATGTAAAACCCTTACCCCGCAAGTTTTTCTTCAAATTCGTGAAAAGAAAAAAAAAATCGCATGCTGTTAAATCAGGACCATAAAGAGGATGAGTAACACCCATGGCAGTGATTTTTGAAAGAAAACGACAAGCAGTCTCAAAACCCATCATGCACAAATGTGTAGTTTTTTGTGAGCAACGGGGGATTCGTATCTGATGAAATGTTCAGTATTTCTAATAGTTCATTTAATGTAATTCAACGATCTTCCAATTTAATCTCAGTAACAGTGTTGATGTTTATTTCAGCTATAACAATAGCTGAAGCTCAGGGTCTATCCTTCTTTGAAATCGAATCTCTTCTCTCTTTAAACATTTTAAGCATATTATGACTGTTCTACAGGGAAGTATAGACCCCTATTCATGAATTTCCTGTATCGAGACAAAAGGCACATAAGGCAAAATAATTTTTAATGTATTTGTCGCGTGTCGCGTTCACTTTTCATTTAGGCGAAAATGAAACAGCACGTATTTGGCTGGTAACCAAGGCCAGAGTAGTGACAGCATAATCATGAAACATGCTTCATCTATTTATATTCAGTGGGATAGGGGATTAATTCCCTTTGAAAAAAACCGAGGCATGTAGGTATTCTGAAGTACTTGAACTCGGATGATCTTAGATATGAAAGAATTATAGTGTTCAACTATGCACGCACTCTGACTTCCGTGATTCTTTAGACCTCTGATCTTATTTAATTGATAGTTTTGAATACCAAACAAATTTATTCGTATATATGAATCAGATCATATCAGGATATATCAGGATATCGTATCTTCCCAACTAAACAAAATTCAGGCCATAAGTACATGATTTTGGTCAAGAATGTAAATAATTGATTACAGTTTTTAATGAAATAACGTTCACCCATGTTTTCTTTTAGAGATGTAATCAATAGTTGAGATCATATCTTTACATACTGACCAAATTGATCAATTGTCTTTAGAACATATGCCGAATACCAAATTAAATGCAAAAACCCTTTTTTTCCCCATATTATTATATCTTGAAATAAAAAAACAGTGATATCCTGTAATGATTTCATTCATAAACAGTTATCCCTTCTGGTTTTATTTTAATCGATAGCTGAGATCAGCATATCTAAAATAATATCAATTGCTCTTTCTCTTTCCATTATTTGTTCGACATGTTTCACTACCTGTTTTTTTTATGTGTGTGTGCTAACACTGATTGATTACACTTTACGCAGACCCGAAAAATTCCAGAGATCGTTATACCAGCAACTCTTATGGGGGGAATCCATCTCGCCAGGTTTATATTGACTCGGGCGCATTCTCCTAGGAAAGAATGAACTAACATTCCTTCTTTTTCTGGCGAAATAAAGCTTGGTCTGTTAGAATATTACATAATGAATTTTTCTTTTCACGCAACCTCCTTTTGTATCTTTTCCAACCCCTATTTATTGATTTAATTAGTTCTTAAAAACGAATCGACAAATACAGAAAGAAACTTGTTATTCTCACTCAATAATTATGGGAAAAACTTTTTATTATTTCCTATAAGATTTTATCCTCCTTATATGTCCAAAAAGGGATCTATTTGCAATAGTCTGTATTGTATATGTAAACTAAAAAAAATTGTTTCTTAATAAATACTCCCACGTATATCCTTTCAACCGACAGGGAATCCTAGAGATTCCAAGTTCGGGGATATTCTGTGGCGAAAGAAAGAATATACTTTATATTTACATAAATTACAATCGAAAAAGTGTTTTGATGATAACAAAATAAATCGAGAAAGTATTTTCCGACCCAAAAAGTCTGAAACGTGGAAATTTGTCAAAACGTCGAGTTCGAATTTTTTTTGAGGATTACAATAATTTTTCTATGTATACATCATATACGAGAAAACAATAAAGTAAAGAAGATGAATCTCCAAAGAGGTTAAAACTTTTCAGCCAGTTTACAATATCCTGCTGCTATTATATATATTTTTCTTCTTTTTTTTTCTTGAAATACCTTTCAGCAAATACGAATTTAGGTACACTCTACCTGCTACAATCCAAACGAAAGAAGCATCCCCTTTTTAAAGAGTTTCATTCCTAGAATTAATTATTTTGATGATGTCGTTCCCGCGTTACCA
This sequence comes from Argiope aurantia, assembly GCA_026543865.1. NCBI lineage: Eukaryota > Metazoa > Arthropoda > Arachnida > Araneae > Araneidae > Argiope > Argiope aurantia. The sequence continues at coordinate 24,176 of JAPMOR010005834.1, forward strand.
CGGAAAGGGGGTGCAGTAGCTTCTGAGGGTAAAGACCCCCGAGCACCCGAGGACAGAAGTCTGACTTCTAGCTCATGAAACACACACACATTCGCTTGCACAACCCCTTTTTACAGGGGGGCACATTCACACACCTCACAGATAGAACACAAATGAAAAATAGCCATGCCCGAACCGGGATTCAAACCGGGACACCCAGATCACGGGGAAGCTGCGCTACCCCTATGCCTCGAGGCCGGCAATTATTTTTCTAGAACTATTAATTAATTAATTCTAGAATATTATCTAGAATTAATTATTTTTCCCGAGTTCACAAGAACAACGAGATTTCGTTATTATAATATTTGAAACTTCTTGCATTTTAAGATATCAAGGTTGGAATTATTCAGCTTTCTTTATCAGCTTGATGAACATATCATGAGTGCACGCCGAAATTTGAAATTTGTTAAAAAGCATCAAACAGTAAAAACTACACATAACTGACAGCAATGAAATAAGTATGAATATTCAATCACATGATAAAATACTTCATTGAATCTCCTGTGGAAATGAGTATTAAAACATACATTAAAATTACCATAGTTAGATTTGACTTAAAAGCTTTATTTGTTTTGAAGGGAGTGGCATTTTCTTATTTTTGTCTATTCTTATTTTGTTAAATTGAACTTGTTTCACGTGTAGCTAAACAGAAGTTGGAGATATATTTAGCCTAGTACGGAAAAGAATAAGAAAATCTCATTATTTCTGACTCTGTAAAATTTTATTACATATGATGAGCATGCAGATGGGCGCTGAGGCATTATTTCATAAGAGAAATGATATAGATGAAGAAAAAAAAATATTTAATGTCCAAGGGAATGTAAAAAATAATAACTTTTAATGAGAAGAATGCATTTTAACCCATGCAATTTATCTAGAGAATTTTGAGATATTTTATGGACATACGATTAGCTTCAATAATTTTTATATAATTTGTCCATCTTACAAATCGAAATATTTTTGCACAAAATTAAAATTTTTATGTCCAATTTCTTTTTTTTCTATAACACATTAAAATAAAAGAATAATCTAAAATAAATTATTTTATAAGAAAAATAAAAAGGTTAAAATGCTTCAATTAGAGAATTATCGCAATTTCTACATATTATCACAATAATTATAAAAGAATAATCTAAAATGAATTATGTTATAAGAAAAAAAAAGTTAAAAATGCTTTATTTAGAAAACTAATAATTTTTTAAAAATTAAATCTTTATATATTATTACAAAATTAACTATAATTATACTTTCCAAATTCTAAAAGTTAGAGAGCGAGCTAAAATTCCTAGTATTTAAACACTTTTACTAAAAATATCATAAATTTGTATATTTTAATTTCCATAACGATATAATTTATCTAGTTAAATTCGATTAATCTTTAGTAGAACAAAATCGTAACAATTAAAACTTACAAGTAGCTGAACATTCATGAAATAACTGTGCTTTGAGAAAATTATGGCAGAATGACTAATAAAATGCCGGCCGAAAACTGTCCGTGTATGTGGTGGCTAGGGCACGTATAAATTTTTCGTGGTCAAAAAGTCCCTCTTGTCGAGAGTAATACCGCTGGGGCTACTGGATCAGGGGTGATCGTTCTCTGATTCAGGTCTAAATTACGATCTGTGGATGACTGAATGAAATGCATGAATGAAGCCCGTAAAAAAAGGTTGTGACGTGTGTGTAGCTAAGTCGTACTCTCGGCCCTAGATGGCGGTACTAAAAAATAAGAGACGCACCCGTGGCTAAAAATCCCAGACTTCTGAAGTCAGTGGGCTTGTCTATGACAAATGCCATTAGAAACAACAACAAAAACTAATGAAATTTATCAATCTATTTTTCTTATCTAGAATCTTGGTAGATGTTTATTATAGTTGCACATTATAAAAATTCAACGAACGCACGAATTCTAATTAAATAAGTAGTGACATTTGGTATAAAAATATATTCTTTAAAAGAATTTCTTGTTTTATATATATTTTCATATAAGAATTAATTAGTTCAATTAGAATTTCTTCATATGAAAGTGCCTATATATAAATGTTTGCTTTACACACACACTCCTTTATTATTTGGAAAGATGATTTTTCGTATGAAAATGCACTGTAATTCTTAAACTATCATAGCTTAATTTTTTGTACTTTTGAATCATTTTAAATTCACATGAAATAATAAGTCATTAAAACAATTGATAATTATATTAATTTTTCAATAATTGGAGATTTACTTATTTTCGGAAATTTGGCTTTAATGAGTTTATACTGTTTATAATTTTTTCCTTCATCTTTTATGTAATTAAGTGATTCATTGAAAGATTTATTTTTTCTTTGGAAAATACTAGCTACATCTGATATTTTGTGAACAAGCGGCCTCAAAATAAAAGTTATTCATTATTGCAAATATTTATTTCTTAATAAAAATATTCCTCATATCGTTTAAAAAAATAATTCGTTTAAACAACTGAAGCCTATAAAATTGCTTTTTACAAAGTGCATTTAATTTTTTTTTTAAAAATTATAAATAAAGATTTTTATTTGCAGAAAAATATTACAAAAAGTTTAGATAAATATTACATCAAATTTATTTCGAGGAAGTCGCATAAGGAGGATTAAATATACATTCCTGTTATTTAATTCTGTTATGCATTCCTGCTATTTAATCTTGTTATACGTTCCTGTTATTTCATCTGATATGCATTCCTATTATTTAATTCTATTATAGATTCTTGTTAATTAATTCCATTATACATTCCAGTTAATAATGTTAAATAAGCGCAATGTAATGAGTAGCATTCAATATTTCACCATTTAAGCTAGTTAATAAACTATTTTAAAATAGTTTAATTCAGAAATAATAAAATCTAGTAAAAATAAAACTATCAAATTTTAAGACTTTAAAAATCTGGGAACGTCCATTAACATATTATTGATATTACTTTGAAATATTGCCGGCGTCCTGGCATAGGGGTAGCGTGTCTTCCCCGTGATCTGGGGGTCTCGGGTTCGAGTCCCGGTTTGGGCATGGTTGTCCTTCATTTGTTTTATCTGTGAGATGTGTGAATGTGTCCCCCTTTAAAAAAGGGATGTGCAAGTGAATGTGATGCGTGAGTAGCAAAGTCATACTCTTGGCCCTAGTTGGCGCTACTAAAATAAGAGACGTTCCCTTTCGGCTTAAAAATCGTTGATTTCAAATCTGCGGGCTTGCCTATGGCAAGTGCCATCGGAAACAACAACAACTTTGAAATATTCTATATTTTTCAATAGTGTTTTCAAAAAGTAGATTTATTTGCCATAATGCTCTATTTATCTTACTCTTGTTTAAATTTCTCTATATAATATTATTTTTTAGTAATATTTTGTTCTCTATACAATATTATTTTTAAGTAATATTTTGCTGTTTTTTACTTGGTTGTACACTGCAAGGAAATGTAATATTTGCTCCTAAATAAATAAAAAAAAATATTTTCTTTTCACTAGGTACTCAACATCTTCCGTTCTGAAAGAGCAAGATCTTAAATTTAACGAATGATGCATTAAGGGATTTCAACAACATTAAGTCTAAACTGTATTCTTCAGGATATTTCAACTGTATTCATTTCCTTAAACAGAAACTTTGTATCATTTAGAGTTCTATGATGGTGATTTTCGGAAAAGGCCATTATCGGCTGCTATTTACCTTTGTTTTCTTCTTGATGAGGATATTTTGGTATAAAATAAGCACCATTTTTGAATTTAAATAGAATCTTTCTTAGTGGGTAAATTGTATTGAGACAATTAAAACGATCAAAAAATTTTCAAATTTGTTTTAAAAAACGAAATATCGTATAAAGGCGTCATTTTATCGTATATTATCGGATATTATCGTATAACGGCGTCATTTATTTATTCCATTATTGATGAATGCTGTCCTAAAATACACAAGTTTTGAATTTGCCACCATTTGTGCAGTAAAGTGTTGGCACCCCTATTAAAAAAACATTTGACAGCTGATAGTTTAGGGTTAGCAAAAATGTAACGTTACACGATAACGTTAATGTAACGTTACAACGTGTTAACACAAGATTGATAAAAAGGACATTTTTTTTCTTTAAATTGTTATACTTTTATTGAATCGTAATGTACACAAGATAGGCTTACGTATGGAATAACACATAGGGCAAATGGCCACCACGGCTTTGGTGACACATACATACTCTTTTGTCGAAATTTTCCATGACCATTTTATATAAATGTGGCTGAATTTCGTTGATGCAGCGTTCAATTTCCTCCTTCAACAACTGTGTGCTTATGGGCTTGCTGGCATAGATCTTTGACTTCAAATAACCCCATGAAAAGAAATCCAATGGTTTTAAATCACAATATTTAAGGGGCCCATTCTCAAATTTTCGAACTGTAGCAGCCAGACTTTCAGCATTTGGGAAATATTATTCAACAATGAAAACACGTTGTTCTAACGTGTAACGCTCCTTTTTTTTCTAACGTCAAACATTAGCTATCAAATTGTTTTTTTAACAGTGTTGTCAACACTTTACTGCACGAAAGTGGCAAATTCAAATCTTGCGTTAATTTTGGGATGCCCTTTACATAAGAAATACCTTGCACTGAATTAATAAAAACGTGATTTTTTTTACATATATTTATAAGAGAAAAACATTTCATTTATCATTTTTGTGCCAAGTAATTCAGAATATTTTCAAAACATCACAATTCTTTAAGTTTTCTACGCCAATTCTTTGTATTACTCTATAAGAAACCTATTCTAATGAAAAAATCATCATTCTTATAGATCTTGTCTATAAATTCTTCCAAAAAATTGACAGAAGTTGAGCTCAGATATCATATATTGTATCTTTGTAACATAATCATGTTACAAAAGTACAGTAACTCTGTGGCATACTTTGTAACATTGTCTAAATAAAGGTGGAGACAAGAAATTCCTCACTAACAGAATCATCATAACTATTATAATTACTTTTAATTATTAAAAATAAAACTGCGTCTGAAAACATTACAGAAAGAAATATTTGTATTAATATACGTAGAATATGTAAAATAATACGTACTTGAATATACGTAAGGAATATAGCCCCATATGTGTATAAAGCTGTTTCATAATTTCCTTATCCTTTTTTCATATTTGTTTTAATTTTTATCAATAATTTTGTTTCCTATTATTTTAAATCCCAAGGTCATCTAAGAGATTAGGAGTACATAAAAATTATGTTGAAATAAAGATTTTTTTAAATTACATTAATGTAAATTTGAAAGGAAATTTTTCGAATAATTGTAATTTTATTTGTTAAATTGCCAGGCTAAACTTTAAAGCAATAAGCACAGTTTTGTGCATTGGTGAAATCCAAAATTTGAATACATTTTTTCTTTATTTAAAAGTTTTACAACGATCATATTCAAGAAGACATAAAGGATGAAAACTGTTATAAAGACATTAAATGAAATCTAACAAAGGAGTCCAACAGATTAATAAACAGATATATAAATATATTGCATTTACCGTTCTCTGCTTGGTATATAAAAAGCAAATGACTTAGGATTAATAGTAATAAAATTTCTGAAGATAATGCATATACTGACCATCATATCCTACATTTTCTCAATAATTGGAATAAATTATAGATAATAAATTTGCTCCAGTTTCTGTTCCTTTATTAATGCTTTTAGATCGGAATGTTTATTTAGATAACGTCATTATGGAAATATTTGGCACAGAGTAACTCAATAAATTATTTTTTGTCAAGCAAATTAGTTGGAAACTTTGCATATTATAAATATATAATCCTAGACATTCTTCATTTATTAATCTTTATGGAATTTATATGTCGCTATAATTAAATAACCGTTTCATAATTACTATTGATTTAAGGCTTTTATATTCACCGATTCACTCATAAAAGTTGTATATCTTTAGAAAAGTTACTGCGAGGATTAAAAATTTCTAATGCTTATTTTATTATGGGAGAATGAGAACAAATAGAAGATGCTTATTTTGCCTTTCTTGCAATAGAGCATCTATCTGCAGCCATGCATTTTTGTTATAATTCTTTCTTTCGTTCATTTATACACAGATGTAAAAGCTTGTTTCCTCTGTCTTCCTAGTAAACACAAGATTCCTCTAATGTTTACATTTCTTCTTTTTATAATTCGTTGTCAGTTGAGAATTGCTGCCATTTCAGAAAATTCTCTATCTTAAGAAAAAGTATCATGGCGCTAGATCAGGAGATGTAGAATTGATGATGGAAGTACTGAAATATAGGCATTTAATATTAAGCCAGGAGGGAGACTATAGAACATCCGAAAATTATCTTTCCAAAATTCTCATCATCAAATAATGTAGATGTTTCAATACTTAAACATATTTTTATTTAGTGAATATGCAATCATGCAGAAGGGATTTCTTGTGTACAATTTTTGCCAATGGAAAAAAGAAGGAAAAAATACCTTCCACGTCCCTTACCTACGACGGAAATTTTGAATGCCTGTACTAACGAATTGCATGCTGTGATGGAAATTACCTGGATGAAAATTGTTCCAACTATTCTATTATGTGATATCTTAAGTCAATATTTATTGTTAATAAGTTACTGTCAATATTTATTGTAAATAATTTCCCTTTCACAAACATCAATTCGCAGGTCTTTATTCTACTAGTTTTTAGTAACTCAGCTTCAAACGGCTTTGAGAGTATAATTTATTTCCTCTACAACATTTGAAGGTCTTAGTGAAAGATTTATAGAGACAATTAAATGGCTGAAAGATTTTTGAAATCATACATTCATACATTGCATTTATATTTCAGGATGAACATGTTAATTCCCTGAAATAGTATATTATCTCTACTGCAAATTTCATAGAATACAATTTTGTTTATAAAACCAATTTAAATAAATTATGAAAAGCAATTAATTCTTTATCTACAAAAAATTATTCACTGTAATTCCTAATAATCATATTTTCCCATGAAAATGCATTTAGCCCCAAATAAATATATGTTTTGACAAAAACATTAACAAGAAAATGTCACACATTCTTTGTCTAAATTTATAAAATTAAAGTGTAATTATCAATTTATTGCCAATGTTGGCCAAATCGTCGCAATTATTAAAAACTTACCAACCGTGTGATGAATTCATTTACCTTCTTTCAGAAGTTGTCGCCAAAGAAAAAAAAAATACTGTTTTAGCGACATAATTTTATACTTCAGTCTGGCCCTATAGGGCAACAAAAACAAAATGTGATTTTTGATAATGATTTCCGAAAAATAAACAAAAACTTATTTCTTAAAAGTTATTTAGTTTCCAAGCTTTCAAAATTCTCCAGATTTTTCAAGCTTTCAAAAGAGATAAATAAAAAGGTAATAACAAACAATTTACCTTCCTCCTTATTTTTAGTTGCTTCTGTATTTCTTGATATAAATACAACTTCCCAACTTTCAAGAAAGTCCACCTTAATTTAAAGTAAATAACCTATATTCTTAAAGCCTATTGAAACCTTAAATTATTGAAGACTTGAAAAATAAAGTCCTGTAAACTGTTTGTTATAAGGAAATTATATTAAAAACAAATATTGGCAGAATTTATCCTACACATTCAATGCATAGAAATCTGATGATTGAAATTTTGTGCCTTGAGTACATTTAAACACCGTTATGAATCTGTGCTCGAGGAAAAATATCGTTCTAAAGTTCTTGATAAAGTTTCTTGCTTCAAATATTGATAGTTTATTGATATTCAAAAATTTAAACTGTGGACAAAGGATATTTTGCCATGTATGCAGCTTTACACGTCCATACCTAGCACAACTTGTATAAAAGAAACTGTAATTTGTTGTCTTTGTTCCTTTTATTCTAAGTATATTTGTCCAAGAGCAATGTTTAACATGGACGAAATCCATTATAATAAATAAATAAAATTTTACATCGAAAGGATATTTAAATTATGTAACACATTTTTTAATATTTTCTTCTAATTATAAGCATACGTTAAGAACTTTTGTCTTCAAACACTCATTATATGCTTTATGTTCTAGTTTAGTTTGATCTTTATCTTTTCTGTTCTTTTTACTAACTAAAGCAAGAAGGTATTTTTTTGCAAATAAATAAATAAATAATCTCAATCTTTATTTACTGTAATATTTTTTGATTTGCCTCTTCCTTTTTAGTACGTTTGGATATCATATAATTCACTTCCATCAATCTTCTCTTCACTCCAGCATATTTTATTGATAACATCATGGGGTTACGTCACTTAAAACTCATTTTTTTTAAATTCATTTAATAACATCTGTGGAATTTATTCTTGATTTTTCATTTATTTCATTTTTATAATAATATTTGCCTCCTGTATTGACTAATAGATTCTCCTGGATTAATGGCTGGTAAAATAATTTTGAGTACAATTTTTAATGACTTGATATACATATAACTTTGACAGATGCATAACTAGATAGATAGGCTTTGACAGATATATAACTTATACTCTTTTACAAGTATTATATAATTTCTGTATATTATGCTATTCATTTTCCTAATCTTCTTTCTATACCTTTACACATCCAATTACTTAACGGGAAATGACATCATTATTTGAAAATGGATGCCATTTAAAAAATTTTATCATTGCATAGTTCTAAATTTAACTTTAACTGAAAAAAAAATCTCAAAAATTTAATAAAATGTATATCTTATACTGAAGGTTACTTAATATGAAAAAATAAGCCGAATATTTATATCCTCATCATCAAGAATTCGAAAAAGTGTAGGATAAATTATTAAATGAAACAAAAAAAAAACGATCTGAGTTTACTTTAACAAGGAAATATATTCTAATAAAATATGCTTAAAATATATCTTCAAATTAGCTGTAAAATGGACGAAAATTACAAGGGAAAAATCGGTATAGTTGAAATATATACATTGTATTTTAAGAAGCTGCAAACCGCAATTTTATGCAGTAATATTTTTTGAAGTTATGATAAAAAGAACATCTATTTAATTTTTTAATAATTTTTACAAATTTTAATTAAATAAATCGTTTTTAAAAAATGGTACGAGATTTTCGTTTGGCATGCTCCAAACCATAATTTTGTCAAGTTTGGCATCTCTAGATCAAACAGTTTGGTTTATAAAGCACCCAGGTCATACATATAAACATATCCTTATTATTAGTAGAGCTTAATTAAGAAATGCTAAGAGAAATACTTCGAATTCAAATATAAATGAACTTAAGAGCATCATTAGTTCAAATTCAAAATAAATGAAACAACATCAAAATAATTTCACATTGGCTGATGTCGGGAACTCATTCTGATAATTTATTAATCAATCCTGCTTTTAGTTGCATTTTAAATAATGCATTTAATGCTCAAACAAAACGCTTTGTGAGCATTCTGAATATTTCAGGTAATTCGTGGGAAATAGAACAAAAGGAAAAGAGAAGAAAGGAAAATGAAACTTTGCTATTTTATAGGTTGTGCCAGATATCAACAATTCATGCATAATCGTGTAATGTCACTTAGGAGAGACAGGGAACTGAGAACACCATATCAATCTATTACTAAGTTTTAACCGTTAAATTGGTTATTTTCTCTTCTATCTAATCAAATAACAGCCTTTGTTAAGGGATTGTTTTATTACTTTAAGCCAAATGAGAATTCATGCAATAAATGAAATAGTTATCTATTCCGACAAACAGTAAATTATTCAACAAATTTGCTTTGGATTCTCACTAAATAATTTTGTATTCAATGATAACTTTTAAGAATTAATAAATTCTTAATATGAATACTGTTTTAGTATTTCATGTTTAAATAATAGTTTTTCCCCCTAACTTTTCAATTCGTCATTGATTCAGGATATTGTAAAGTTTTTCTCTTATCATTATTATCAATATAATATTATCAAGTAGCATTATAAGATTATCTCAAGTAGCTAAGACGTACTCTTAGCCCTAGAATGCTTTACTCAAACAAGAGACGCTAAAAATCGGCTTAAAATCGCTTACTTTGTCAGCGGATTTGTATGACAAGTGCCATAAGCAACAACAACAACTTAATATTTTCAGTCTTTTTATCACGTATATTAACCCTTTTCCTTCATTTAGTATTCTAGTATTCAAGATATTTTGACAATTTCATTTTTTTTTTTGGTTTAAAGTAAGAACCGGGTATCAAACAGGGTAGAAGTTACTTAAATTCTCAAAATAGAAGTATGAAATAGGATTCTCGTCATTTCTTAATGGCTTAGTAATTGCTTTAAAATATAAAAATGCCATTAAGTAATGCTCGTATGTTATATGCGAATCATTTAAGAGTTTAATTTATTTATTTCTATTTCTATTTCATACATAGACTTTCGAATTTACAAAGTTTCACTCTAACGTTCCTCTTTTCCCTCACATGATAAATGGCATTCTGACCAGATGCAATACTACCTGTTTTCCCCACACATCGTTAAGTGCCTTCGGACCGATATACGGTGATTCTTTTCGCGAGTGAAGAGATATTGTGTTTGGTCATTTGTTGTATACAGATGAAGGACAACATATGCATGCTTCGTCACTTCAAAGAGATCCATCATATCTTCAAGGGAGAGGAACGCTAAAACATTCTGATGTTACACTTTTTTTCCATTATGAATAGACTCCTCACATCTTTAAGTAACAATCAATCACCAGCAAACGTTGTCATTAAGTGTCGAAGTCAGGGGGACTTTAGCCAGTGTTAACGGTGAAATGAATATAATTAACATGTGTTCGGGAAGGGTCAGCTACAAATATAGATCATGAAGAGACATTCTCACGATAGACTGGAGACCATTGAGGAAGCAATGCTGAGCAGCTATTCTGTGATAAGGAACATAAGTTCACCAATGAGAAACTCAGATGCAGAAATCTAGCGGAAATAAAATGCGGTATTTTTTTAGAGAAGAACGGAAGAGCAGTGAGAGCTGTTTAAGGAGGAGTAGGAGAAACGTGGGTGTTCGAAGGTGTTCCTGATTTTGTGAGAAGCTCCGTGTGATTCGGATTCCTGTGTTAAGATCCACCCGATAAAGATCGGTGAATTTCTGGAGCTGCTCCTGGAGTAGCGGTATGAGCTAACTGCTTTTTTTGGTGTTTATTCTCCGAATTGATCGAGAAACTATTCATTATTAACTTTTAATTGCTGTGGGGATTTTGTAAATGATATTAACCTAGATGAGAACAAGTTGTTTTTGTGCACATAAATAAAGCTGTAAATAAAAGGATTGTTTGTTACGTTACTATGATCAAGATTTTAAAACTCTTCAAACGAATTTTGTAAAGAAAAATTCAGTAATTTTTTAACCTAGTCAAATTCATTTCCGTTTAATCCAGGAATATAGTAAAGGTGATTAAAAACCTTTGCTCTAAAGGAGAAAAAAAAACAGTGATAGTGGTAACTCC
>JAPMOR010005834.1:40645-62051 GCA_026543865.1 Argiope aurantia
GTATTTTTACATTTGGGGAGGACTGAAGACAAGAGCTTTGACAAATTGTCCTTAATAAAAAAAAATGCCGTCTTAGGACGTTACCTCCGAAGTAGTTTTACATGTGTGCTGTTATTTTATAGCATGTACAGTTTTCAATTTGCAACACTGATTTTCAGTGGACTTATTCCATTACATACATTTCTTACAGTTGTATCAAATGGCACATCGACATTAAAAAAAATATATTCAATATTAATCCCTTTACTGCCTAAAAAGGGAATAATTTGGACAGTTAAGCTAGTCACCAAAGGCGGCTAGTTCTTAAAATTACGTTGAGCAACTTAACATAACCATTTTCATATATGTATAGAATTTTTATATAATAATCTTCCTTGACGTATAAGTAGAATTCGGACTTCTGTGCGATCACTAATGATAACAGTTCAGGAATAAAAAATAAAAAAGCTGAAAGAATATAAAAAAGAAAAGAATGGGGGGGGGGGTAATAAAGGGTAATTATATTGGAATTACCCTACCCTATATAAATATCTGGAATAATCCGAATGACCGTTGTCGCGACAGCACGGGGACAGGAGCCGAGGTTGAGTCCTAGTAGCTGTCACTGGTTACAGTACAAGCCCTCTTGTAGAATTCACATGTGCGAGTGAAAATGGAAGTCTCTCGACTGCATAGTCTTAATGAATCCGTCCAGAAAGTGGTAGATTCATTAAGACTATGCAGGAAATGGCGGATTCATTAAGGCTGTTGATGGTTACTATTAATTTTATGTAACGTATTCGCAATTCATTAGTTTTTTTAGCAAGTTTTGAAACTTACATTGACCAAATCGTGTTTTTAATGACTATTGTCTACAATGCTCACAGCAGAGACACTTTAATTAGAATTAAATTGAATTATTATGGAAATTGGTATCATTTTTAAGACGATCTTTTAATTAGAAACTATTTTATTCAGAGCAAATATTGAAATAGGAAAAATTCGAACTAGAAATTTTGACGAATTCCCACTTTCAGACATTTCTGAATTCGATAGACGTCTTTTGCTATTCCGTCTGTTCGTCTATCTGTCGGTCTGTATAGGAATAAGATAACTGAAAAGTTTCTTGCAGTTAGACGGATAAAATTTGCTATAAATTATCTGTACAACGTTTGTTGATTGCTATCAGATTTTGAACGAAAGCCATTCAAAGAAATATGTCAGTTAGGCTGTCCAAAAATAAGTTAACATGACAACTACAAAATGAAGACAGCTAGATGGATAAGATTTGGTACATAGATTTGATATCTAAAATGAAGATATCTATTAAATTTGGAACCAAATCCCAGAGATTGAATTCTTTCAGTTTATAATTTTACAAGCATACAAAGGCGATAATTTAAAAAAAAATCAATGAATTAAATATGTTAAATTTCGATTGCGACTCAATCATAGTAATTTGTCAAATTTTGGTTTTAGAATACATGGTTTTTAGAAAACACATCAAAAATACAAATTTAACTCTTTGATATTATAAACAGTATTCCACGAATTAATGACCAAAAATATTGCCAGCAATCAAAGCCAAATTCAGTGAAAGTGCTCGATTTATGCTAAAGATCAATTTCCTATATCTATTTTTCTCCAAAGCCATGCAAGGCAATCTCGAGATTCTAAACGTTTATTTACAAGAAGGAGAATAATACTTTATTAAAGATTATACGAGAAAATTTTGGGGAGACCACTTCCGTTGATTTTATATTTCTATTATAATGGCACAATAAAATATAATGTGCAAAAAAATTATATTTTTATGGACTTTTCATTAATTTAACCTGAATTCTGGTTGGACTTAAATATTTTGAAAGAAAACATTCTTCAAATCAATATCCCTGTCGCAAATGTGAGTTCCACTTCACTATGCGAAAATCTGGCATTTCAGAATCCAATTTTTCTTATCGTTTAAATTTCGATGAAGTAGTGTCTCGATATATTTCATTCATCCTTCAGTATTTCTGTTTCCCTAGAGATGTTGCAGCATTTATATTCTCCCGAATTCTTCGGGTAATTTATTATGCCCTCCAACTTGCATCGAGTCATTTAGACTGTATCCACAAATCTTTTGTTTTTCGTTTCCATCTAAACTCGCAAAATATTCCGATATTCAGGGTATATTTAGGACGCCGCAGTGAAAGGAATGATGGTAAAATGCCACTAGGAATGCCAATTTATTTGAAGTGCTTATAAACGAATATAAAATGAAGGCATAATATTTGGAATCTGATTTATATTCTGAAATAGTATAAAACAGCAGATAATGCTGCAAATGGCATTCTTACGGAAAGTATATTTATTTGCACGCACTTTTTTGTACCTTCTACATTTCTTCCTCAGAAAATTCCTATTTTTAAAAACTATGAATTGAAATTTTGTTTATATTAGAAGCAGGAAATGAATCATCACCACAAATAATAAAGTAAAATGTGCGTGTTGGAATTCACTGTAAGCGAACATTTGACATAGACATCGATATATTTTGGAGAATTAGAATACAAATTATATAGAGATTTTTTAAATGTAATTAATATTTAAATAAATTTAAAAAATAAATATGTTTGGGCCATTTATTCGTGATAATTTCAGAGAATATTATTGAAGACAGATGATTTTAAGTCATTTTGAAATTAAATAAAAAATACTTTAATGCGCTTCATTTTTATATTTTAGAAAGTAAAAATAATTTATTTACAACTGTTTACAGTAGATTTCTTATTTCAACTAAATTTGAAACGTATTTTTATTATCTCATGAAATATTTAATCGTGTAATTTTCTCCGTTGGATGTGAAAGAATAAATATTCTGATTATTACGCATATGGTTTGCATGATAAAATAGAAAATAAATTACATTACAGTAAAAGACAAATTCTAACTTGAAATGGATTATCCAGCCATTTATGTTTGAAATGACATCATAATCACGAGACTCCATTCACGAACGCATAATCATGGGGTACATGATCTTATAAACATAATAGATATAAGACACTTAAAGTTAGAGGTCTTTAAAGTTAGTCAAAATTTGATGCTTAAAAATACATCGTTGAAGAAGTCATGAACATCAAGTTATGTTTAAAATAATATATCGAAATTAAACACAGCTCTTCTTATTCTCAGAGAACCAGCTAGTAGTGAAAGGCAAATAGTAATACTGTAATAAACTGGACATACCCATTTAGCATGCAAAAATACAAAAAATTAAATTTTAAATTGTTTCGACAACTAATACGCCATGTTCGTCAATCTATATTCATATCTTACTATATACAGATCACTATCTACAGATCTAGTATTATTACTAGAGTAACTTATAATGTTCTTTATTTTGGCCTCTCATTTTCATCCATCTTGCATTATTCCTGCTGAATCATTATTGATGGAAAGCAAAAAAAACAACGTTCTTTCCTCCGCTTCTTATATATTTTCAAACTAAAAGCGTCTGTATACTTCTAATTTTATAATATAAAGAAAAAAAATTCATATTCCTATACATTTTTCCTATCTTCATCTATCTGCGGAAATAATTTATTTTACTTTCCTTATATATATATATATATATATACAATCAATCTACACATCAACAATAAGCATTTACAATCATTTGCAAATAGCTACAAACTCTGACAGTGATGCCTTATGCTTAATTTTTATCGATATTTCGGATTGAATTTTAAAGATATTTTATTTATATGGCCATATATTGATAAAGATAAAAAAGTTGTCACATTTCATTCGAAACAAGTTATCCGAATTTGCAATTTTGAGGAGAAACGCTCACGTCAAATTCCAATTATTACCCATTCCCGTTTTTGAGAAACTTTCTTAACAGATAGAGAGATATAGTTCCGAAAATGATTATTAACGATTTAAGGAGCATAAAATGTGCAGACTCATCAAAATATGTACTTTGACATTTAGAATACGTTTTATTTGCATAAAGGAAAAGAAAGAGGCCAAATAGTTGACTTAAAAATTAACTGGATTATTCGTCATTTGAATTAAATATTTTAAACGTATTTTTATGAGAAAACTAAGGTAAATTGATCCATTTTCTTAATTTTTGAATAAATATAAAGAGATTTAAAAAATAGAGAGAGATATTTGGTACGGTTTATTGTTCATAAGAGCAAAGCATTTTAAAATGTTAATCATGGTCTAAAGGCACAGATGTCTGAACCAACATTTTAGTATTGTCAACACAATCACTTTAACATGCTGCTCAAATTCATTCAAACAGCAACATTATGAATGAAACGAAGCAGTCTGTAGACTCCTCCATTGATCATAAGATGTCCTTGAAAATTTTAAGATAAAGTGGATCTCATCTCTAAAACGTTCAGCTGTTGTAGAACCATAATCAAACACAAAGGCTGAAGTATGGCTGGCCACCTTGATACGAGTAAGTATCAAGGCATGTACGTTGCTATAAGTGACTCTTTCATAAATAAAGAAGATAAGGTAATTTACCGTAGACTCTCAACAGGTGTAAATAATTCAAGAATCGGAACTAAAAATCATATCTAAAATAAACAATAACCCACTGAAATCAAATCGAGATAGAATAAAACTCACTTGAAATGAAATCGACGTATGACTTTTACACTTAGTCTATACTACATGATACTAGTTTTTTCTACATAGATGTATATAAAATTTTTTTATTGAACATCAGCAATTAGTGTGTGGCAAAATCAGCAAATTGCTTTAACTTAGTTATTTTTTTAAATTATGAATCGGTTCTTTTAATAAAAGTATTAGATATAAAGGCAAATATTTATAAAAGTAGACAGTAATAAACAAGTAACTTTATATTTGACAACGTTAATATAAAGTATTATCAAAAATAATTAAAAAGATTTTTCTTAAAATTCTTAACGTATCTTTCTTAAATTAAGACGAAAAAGAAAGCCACGTTTAAAAAAATTACAAAATTCTATTATTTTAAACTAAAATTGCTATTAAAACTTGAAAATAATTCAAAAATTATGAATGGAATTACAATTAAAACTCACTCACAACATCATTTAAAAACTTAAATGCTTCGAAACCAAGGAAAGAACAATGAAGTTGCTCTTAAAAAATGTGTAATACAAGAAAAAATTTTGAGGAAAAAATAAAGGGTTCTTTTAACAAATTTTCATATTTTTATTCTTTTTCCATTCATGTTCAAATTCTTTAATTTTCAGAATTTTCAAAATTTTCTTTTTATTGATAAAATAAATCTTGAAGAACGTACTTTAATTTATTTATCTGAGACCTTCATAATTAGTAGCATAAACATTTTGTAGCTAATGAAGAAATATTTTCAGATGGACTTCCAAATTTTGAAACTTGGCCAGAAGAACTATATATCAACTGATAAGTCCAATTTAAAATTTAAGAGTCATATGTTGCAAGACACTAGACTTCAGAACGAATTAATCTTGGATTAAGGCGATGTATAAACCGTAGAAACGGTTTCTTGCGGTGATTCCTAATACATGTAGCGTAATAATAGTAAGTAATAAGTCCCCGCAGTAGTAATTGGTAGTTAATAAATATTATAAATTTCTGCTATAATAATTGATAATTAATAAATATTATTAGACTCTGTAATAGCAATTAGTAGTGAATAAAAATTATAAATCCCTGTTATAGTAATTAATAATTAATAAATATTATAAATCACTTTTATAATAGTTAATAATTAATAAATATTGTAAATCACTTTCACAGAAATTAATGATATAAAATTCTGAATTCAGAAAACAATAGGCAACTAGAAACTATGATAGTTAAAACGAAAATAGAACTAAAAATAATACGAAGCATTCATACTTCCAAATAAATGTAATCTCTTTGTAATACCGGGATTGTAATGACCTATAATTAATAAGGTATCCACTTTGGAGAGGGTTCCAAGTTTGAGACATGATTCCTTAAATTGGGATATGTGGGTCTGGTGCACACAAAATCAAGCGTCATGGGTTACACATCCTCCCGTTGGTATGATAAAAAAAATCTAGAAAGTGGGTGCGGCAGCTCATGTGTCCGACTCCGACTCACTAGGGTTCAATATTGCGTGATCCATTCCCCCTCCCTCCGCCCAAAACAAACCCTTTCTTCTATCTGTTTATTAGTAATGCTTATGCTTTGGTAATACACTAAAAGCATGAAGTTGTAAAATAATTTAAACTATTTATCCAATCAGAAAAGAAGGCAGTTATTTCTCAACCTTATGCAACTCGTCTGTTATAATTTAATTCCCAAATTAATTCCTGTATGAATTCCCAGAAAATATTCAAATTCCACGTAGTCAGATTATTTAAAATAATCTGTTCCTGATTCAACAAGACTGGGAAATTTGCATTTTGGCTTCTTGAAAATGATAATCAGAGGTATAATGTTGTAAATCTAACTAACGACAAATATTCATTAATGTCTTTAATTTGCAACTTTAAAGATACATGCTCAGGCGAGAAAATATATGGATTTTAGAGACATCTAACATTGGGAATTTAAGATTTCATTAACTATTAAAGATTCCTTTTAAAATTTAAATGCGCTCTATACACCCTTTTATATATTTAAAAAAATTCGCAACGAATACTTAATTAAATATTAATTTAATATGTTTAGATACATAAATTTAATAGAATATTCCTGCTAAATCAGAATTGTGGATTCTTAAACCTTTTAAATATTTTAGCATAGTACCATTAATTTCTACTTTTTTATCTTGAAATTCAGTATTGAAGTAATTTGTTGAAGTTCTTATTTAGATTAATATATTAATTATAATTCCTTTTATTGAAATTCAATTTACAGAAATTCATTTCAAAAATATTTTGCTTGAAATACAATCTGACATTTCATAAATTCAAAGTAAATGTAATTTAATTATAATTGCAAACGATTTTAATCCACTTTTATAAAATAAATCAATGATTCCATTTATAAATTAAATCCTGATATTATTAGTTAAACAATTTGTTTAAATAATTTTTAGAATACTTTTATTAATAAAAATCTTCAAAGAAAATATGCGCTTAATTATTGAGTTTATTTATTTTGTAAGTGTTTTCTAGTGAAATGAAAAATAGTAATCACTATATTTATGCAAAAAGTTAATTCTATTGAAGGGCACAACAGATTTATTTTTTGTTAATTCTAATTTCTTGAGAGGATATTGCATAGAAATAAAAGAAATGTACATTCTTAAATAATTGAATTGCTGTTATATGAATATCAATAATTTATTGATTTTACGCACTTATTGGTTGCATTAAAATAAATTTTTATTTCAAAACAAAGAATACTCTAATAAAATATTGAACCCAAAAGATTTTCTTATATTTTTCTGTAATTGTATTTATTGAGAAACAAAAAAAAATTAATTTTTTGTGAAATTTCTCAGGCCAAGCTGGTCGAAAATAACTAATTTACTCTCCAACTTTTCTTAAAAGAAATTTGTATTGAAAGATAAATACTTAGATATTATTGTAACTTGACAACTGATAAATAATATATTATTTTCTGTATATGATCATTAATATGTATTTAATTAAACAATAAATTATTGAATTCTGAGATAACAAATGGTACAAAGATAAATAATACAGTTTATACTAAGTAAAATCAGAAATATATAATCCTTTTTTACTTTTAAATGAATTAATCATTACTAAATTTTACATTCTTTCTAAGCGAATTTCATAGCTTTAATATGTGAAAAGAACTTCCCTAGAAAGCTATTTTTATTCGGCTTTCATTGTATATTGCAGTCTTACAAACGATTTCCATTTTTATTTTTATATTTTAAATAAGGGTTTATTTTATAGTATACGTTATACTTTTTGTTTATTGTAAAAGAAAAATTACAATTTTTTCTTACAAATACATTTAAAATATTTATTCAACTTCCTAAGACCATAAACTTCTTTCATCTAAAAGAAAATGGGACGTTTAAAATAGGCAATTGATGCACTAAGAAATTTTTAAAACATTACATCTAAACGATGCACTTTAGTATATCTCAGATAAATAAATCCAAATATAAAGTTTGGCCTTTTAGAGCAATAAAGCTCTGAAGATAGATTGTATAGCTTTTGTTAATATTCTTCTGAAAATGGGAATTTGGAGTTTTCATTGACATTTTTAGTCAACGTCAAATAATTTCAACTTTAGCATTTTCTTGATAAATTATCGTGAAGTCCTTAATTTGAAACTGCATACTAAAAGCGATGATTTCTGCGTAATTTAAATTAAATATTTTTTTAAAAAATAAGTTTTAAAATTTATTAAAAAAAATATGCTTTAAAACTTTTAATGATTAGTTAGTAAATGATTGTAATGATTTGACTTAATAAACGTTTCTGCAATTAATAAATTTTAGTTAGAAATTATTAATTTTTAATTAATTTCAAGGAGGTTTTAACTTTAAAATAAATGTTCTACTTATTTTTACCATGCCGTTTATTTAAACAAATAAAGCTGAATATTTTTTTAAAAAATGAATGGCAATAATGTTGAAATTAATACATAAAAAACTTCATTTTTTACAATTGCGTTATAAAGACCTAGCAACAAATTTTAATCCTTGAATTGATTGATTCTTGAATTATCACGACTAGACATAATTTAGAATAATTTTGGGAGAATATTTAAATTGAAATAATAAATAATTTTGGGAATTATTAATATCCAATATTTTAACAATTGCAGTATTTTCTCTGTAAAATAAGGGACATAAATATCATCTACATTCCTAGTAATGTCTACCACGATTACACGTTTATTACTACTGATGGTAACCTTTACTGGAAGCCTGAAAATTATTTCAAGGAGTAGTTTCTGGATGGCAGACATGCTTATGTTTTTTTTTCTTTAGATAGTAAATTTTTACTAATTTTTTGTAGATGAATTACAGATTGGTGAAACTGAATTATGGCGGTATTTTCACTAACAAGTCGAGAACCACAGATAAGTTGAGAAAACTCTAATTCCTATTAGAAAACTGTAGAATATGAAACAGTTACAAGAGGAGTCACTTATGCCTTAGAAATATTTACTTCAGAGCAAGATTATTTCTCTACGATAGCTTCGAGCGCTATTATTGAATTCTGTCTGTTACATTGTGAGTTTTCCTATCTGCTGTTTTTTATTTACTGTTCGGCTATATATTTTCCGCTTGAGTTTTTCATCTTTCGTAAAATAAAGCCTGGCCATCTATCACCGAGATTGTTGGATGTCTTTCCGTGGGTGTAATGCGTACATGTTTTCACATAACATCCACAGAATGGTTTCCATAATAAAGGTATGTATATGTATTGCGTGGGGTTTTTCAATGTGAATACATTTGCGGACTTGATACTTTTTTCTAAAAATCATTTTCATTTAAAATTCCAATTCTTTATTCTAAGAGAATGATACGAAAATCTAGCAGTACTGTTCTTAAGAATGTCGAACTATATTAAGTAATAGAATAGTTATAATAAAATTTGTATTGTTCTTAAATAGAATTATACAAAATAATATTGGGGTTTCAGAACTTCTTCAAGTCCTTTCTTTCAGAATTTTTGACACTTGAAAATAAAACCTCACACAAAACTCATTCCTAAGGAAAAATGTTTCATTCAAATAAGTCTGAAATAATTTTTCTAATTGTTTTCATTTCTCATTAATTTCTTCCTATCCTTTATTATTTATTTTTAAATACATTTATTTCGAAATTTTATTTTGCAAGCTTTGTCCTGACAATAAAAATTATTTAAAACACATTTTCTCTTCCACCGAATACGTTTCACTGAAAGTAATTTTCATAGTTAAATACCTTATTAAAATTAGGAAGATTGAGATCAGAATTGCAAATGAACATGCACAAGGAAAAGAAATTACAACAAAAACAGAAAATATCAAGTAGAGAGATGAAACTGAATGATACCGAAAAGCTATGGGAGCAGGCTCTCTCTATTTAAGAGAAATCCTCATGGCTTTTAAGGAAAATAATTATTTAAATTAAATCGCTTTTTCTAAAAGATATATGCGTATTGGCAAATTGGAATATTACAGTAAATTCAGGAAGTTTTACTAATAAAAGGCCAGGCATGATATAGAATTATGATAATATTAGTGATTGATGGCATGATGTTTGTCAGAGAATGTTTAACCGCCCCTAGCGATAAAGATTGCAAAAAATACGAAAATAAGTTCCTCTCGGCAAGCTGGAAGGCAAAGTTAGATTCCTTTATATCGAAGTGTTGACGTTAGAAACAGTCAATATTAGGGCTTCAAAATCCCTTTTCAGACCCTCACTTCTAAGATATTGTAATTATAGAAAAACTCCAAATACAAAAATTGCTCGTTTTAATGAGGGACTTATTTGGTTTATTTTCAATATTAAGATAGTTGTAGCAAAATGAAAATTTCAATTCTCCGCCATCTCCATCTCCTTTGAGCTAGAGGGAAAATTTAAGAAACTCGTCAGAGATTTTTACATTTCTAACAACATATTCCAAGCCAGTTAAAATCCGAACAAAATTACTCTCTTCATCCTGTTCAAAAGAAAACAAGGGCCTATATATATATATATACCGGTGAAGAATTGAAGAAGTCCTGTCATTAGAACCAGTGCAATAAGTAGTCTTCCAATAGGAAATCAGTGGAAATCAATCCACAAAATCGCGTGGCTTTCAAAAGAAAAAAAGCCACCTGATTTTAGGTTTGGCTTTCAAAAGAAAGTCAAAAGAAGAACCGAGGTGGAATTGAAATATAGTAGATGGGAGATTGTCCGAAAGACGTTGGGGTAATAGGGAGGGAACTTTGTTTACCTTGAACTATTGAAACTTGAATTTTGATTTTAGACCAATGTATTTAATTTATATATGTAAACATGCACATTTACCTAAAATATAATAATCTGGAATGAAATTTGTTTTCTGACTTTGCTCCTATAAAATGTTCATTACCATGTCATGGTTGAGCGGAAAACTTTAATCAAAATGATGGCTCAATTTCAGGAGGAAAATTTGATTCCAGCCATATTGAAGAGCCAGAGGAAAGAAAACAAGAAGGGGACTTAAGTATGATGATTAGGTACACCCAGTGGCATTTGCATTTTAAAAATATAGAATTTGAATTTCGAAGAATTTTTCGAAATATTGAACATTCATTGAATAACCCAGTACAAATTTCAAAGAAATTCTAAAGTGCCAGATTAAAAATGAAGTTCTTCAACTTCGGTTTCATATACAATAAATGATCAGCGTAGACAAAGTGAAATTTCAAATGCGAATATTAGCTTTGAAGAGCATTTCAAATCAATTTATTTCACAATGTTTCAAATAAATATACTTCAAAACAAATACTTGCAAATAATCTTAATTCAGAATAATCTACATCCAATAATCCATATCCAAGTGTCATGTCATTATGCAAAAATTCTTTATTAAAAAATTTCTAAAATTCCCTTATCAAGTGAAGAGTACTTGCAATAAATGAATGAAATATCATTTATAAAATATCATAAATATTCCACTATTATTTTATAGGAATAATCTGGAAGCCAACTATTTCTTCGAAGAAATTTGAAACTATAGATCTAGTATATTTATTTAAGGTATGCAACTATTTCGAAAAGAGTTACATTTTTAAATATTTGAATAAAAAGAATTGATAATATTTCTGTGAAACAAAAATATATCCAGTTAAGTCTCTTTTTTTTTTAAAAAAAGAGGTATAAATAAAAAATCTTGTAGTTAAAAGGTTTATCATATTATTTACTTCAACTTTTGCAGATAACTTACGAAATATAGAATATAGTTCCTGAACTAAAAATTAATTTGAATTTCCATCCATTATTTAAACATTGCGGTTTAAATGATAAATAACACAAAAATTCCTATTTTTTATTTTGTGAAGAACGGAAACAACTATAAAATATTTCTAAATGAATAGACAACTTATTCTCTAGTTCAGTAACTACAGAACATATTGAAGAATTATTGCATTTCAACTAAAAGCATATGTTAGATTTTAATTTATAAAGTTTTACTTTAGAAAATTCTATATAAAATTAAAATTTGAGGACATGGCAGATAAAGATGCAAAATATCATTTTAAGATTTATAAATATAAATATAAAAATCACGTAAATTCCCCAAAAATAGACTTAAAAATAAAAGTCTGACGGTTTTTATAAAGAAACATGTTCAGAAATTAAGAATATTAAATTAAAAAAAATCATGAATTTGCAAAAAATTGCCATTTTAACATAGTCACCTACATTTTAATTTCATTTAATAGATACTGGACTCATAAAAGTAAATTTAAAAAACTTATTTTAAATTTTGATAAATCTTCTTCCTCAGTTTTATTATATATTTGTCGAAAACATGCCCCACATCTTATTTTTTATACTGGAACTCTCTTTCTTTTTCAAAAATTTTCATCAATACTTTTATATGCCTTTCCTTTTAATGCATCACAGATTTGATTTCCTATGTAGGAATACGAATTGATCTTTGATTTATGTTTTAGTTAAAGATGCTCAGAGTCTCTTTTTTTTATGACTGCTTCGAGTTCCACTAGGACAATAGATAAATTTCTAATTTTAAGAAATGCTTAAGTAAAGACTTTTAAAAAGTAATTTTAATCTGTAAATTAGGCCTGGAGATATTTTATTATTGATTTTTTATGTTGATACAAAAATTATATATATACGTAGAAATTTACGTTCACATCATACATGTGAAAAAGAGAATAAAATGCTGAAGTAAAAGAAAATTAATAGGATATAAAATCATTTATAAGCTTATATTCAAGAGCAACCAAATTTTATTTTGACTCAAATACTTGCACCATTTTTTTTCCAACTAATATGAAAACAGACAATTTTTCTCAAGTTATGTCTTCAAAATAATTTTTAAATCAGAATTTTCTTCATTAGCTTGACCTTTTTACATTCTAAGTGCTTTTCCTGAAGAATGGAGGTGAAAAGTGATTACAGATTATATTTTCCGAAGAAAGGTGTGGAATATATTCCTATCAATGAAGACAATCAAAGATATTTTATCCTTTTTTTATGTGCAGAAAAATAAGAAACAAAAACCCTTTCACCAAAAATATATGCAGGTAGATACAAAATATATACTTAATATTACTAAACAGCCCGTAGTTCTTTGATATTTTTCTAAATTATTTGTGTAAAAATTGTATGACCAAAAAATAATTTAATGTATTCTCCGAGTGACTTAATAAGCGCCAATAATGCAATTTCGAAGTTCATAATGAATCTCGTAACAACAGAACAGCCGAAAGCTTACATATTAACTTAAAAAGTACCGTTAACTGAGACATTTTTACCACATTTATGTTTTCATCGAGCTGCTTTGTAGACTAGCAATGCATAAAAATGCTTGAAAACCACCATTAATTATTAGTCTTGATTTCTTGCTTTAAATTTCATTAAAATAGACAGAAATGCAATAGAAACATAACAAGAAACGTAAATATTTCGAAGTTACAAAATAAAGGCAGCAATGGCAAAAGTACTCTAGTTAGAGTCAAACCAAGTTTTTCAATTTTATTAAAAACCTGTCTAAATTGCTCCAAACATATAAGAAAAAATGTTTTAAACTTTTAAAAACACTTTACAAATTAGGATTAACTCTTCATTATAAAAAAATAATCAAAAATATTCAAAATATAAAAAATAAAATATTTAAAATTCACAAAACTCCAAAATCTTAAAAAAAATCAGAAAAAGTAAATTCTCCACTGTTTTTCTTCTAATTACCTTAAAACTAAAAAAGAAACCTTTGAAATATTAATTTTATTTTCATACATTTCTTGCCTTTATTTTCATATTTAATTTAAAATCTACTCTGATTTCAGTCTGAAAAAGCGTAATGGTGAAATTTCAACTCTTCCATCAAAACACCCAAGCTCATGCTTTTTTTAATAATAAAATTTCCTTCGTGGGCCAATTTTTTATTATTTGCAAAAGCATGAGCTTGAGTGTCTACTTCAGAAGAAATATTTTCGTTTATGCTTCTGTTTCATAGTATATATATTTGTAAATTTGCAGTACAGTGAATCGTTATAGACTAATTCAATTAATTCATTTCTTAGTCGTATCAATAATTTTAAAAAAATACAAAAATATTCCATATAAATCTTTTTACTGCCTAAAAAGTCAATAATCTGAATGGTAAAGCTTGTCGACAAAGGCGACTAGTTCTTAAAATTGCATTTAATAATTGAATATACTCATTTTCATCTATATACATATATGTATAAAAATTTAACATGATAATATTCCTTGGCATAAGAATACGGTTTGGATTTTTGTTCAAACGGAAATGATAACAATCCCCGAATAAAAAATTCAAAAAGTGGAAAGAATATAAAATAGAAAAGAATAGGAGGATAATAAAGGGTAATTATATTGGAATTAATCTGCCCTATATAAATATCTGGAATAATCCGAATGACCGTTGTCGCGACAGCACGGGGACGGGAGCCGAGGTTGAGTCCTAATAGCTGTCACTGGTTACAGTACAAGCCCTCTCGTTGAAATCACATGTGCGAGTCAAAATGGAAGTATCTCGACTGCATAGTCTTAATGAATTCGTCCAGGAAGTGGTAGATTCATTAAGGCTGTTATTGGTTACTATTAATAAACGTATTCGCAATTCAATATTTTTTAACATGTTCTTAAACTTATATTGCAAAAATCTGGTTTCTAATGACTAATGAATACAGACTAATTGAATGACTAATGAATTTACTTTATTTAGAATCAAATTAAATTAACATGCAAATCGGTTTATTTGTTATGTTATAATTATAAAGTTTATGTTTTATATAAATATAGTAAAATTTCGCAATCGAAAAAATTCGAACTCGAAATTTCAATGAATCTCCACGTTTCAGACATGCCAGAATTCCTAAAAAAACATTTTGTAATGACGTCTGTTCGTCTGACTGTCAGTCTGTCTGTGAATACGATACTCAAAAGCGCTTGTAGCTAGAGAGATGAAATTTGATAAATTCCTTTATACTAAATTTGCAGACTGCTATCACATTTTGAGCGAAAACTATTTAGTGAAAGTCTATCTATCCGGCTGTCGAAAAATAAATTAGCACGGCAGCTACAAAACGATTTCAGCTAGATGGATAAAATTTGGTATACAAATTTAACATCTAAAGTTTAAATGCCTATCAAATTCGGAGGCAAACCTTTCAAAGAATTGAATATCTGTCAGTCTGTACTTCAACCAAGCATGTAAACTCAATAACCTAAAAAAACAATGACAAATATGTTAAATTTGGATGTAACAGTGTTAACCTACCGTAATTAAGTGCAAAATTTTGGCTTTAAAGAAACAATGTTGGAAAAAACGCATCTAAAATAAAAATTTGACTTTCGGATATAAAAGTAGCCACCTTTATATACGAATCCAGTTATAAGATTCCAGTAAGTCATGCTTGTTCAGAAAGATGATTACGTATTTGCAGAGAGTGGCGACAATAGCAAGTTTTTGTTCCGACAGGACAAGCGCAAGCGACTGTGCAGTTTCAGCACATGCGTGGTCTTACTGTGTAGATTGTAATTGGATGAATGTTAACCCAACTTAATAAACAGTATTCCAGGGATAAATATTGTCAAGGAACATATGACAAATTCAATGAAAGTGCTCGATTTACGCCAAAGATCAATTTCCCATATCAATTTTCCGCCAAAGCAATGCTAGGCAATCACGAGATTCTAAAATTGTATGCGCAAGCAGGAGAATAATAACTTTATTAAAGATTATGCGAGAACATTTTGGGGAGACCACTGCCGTTGATGTTATATTTTTATTATAATGGCAAAGTAAAATATAATGTGCAAACAAATTATATTTCTATAGACTTTTTATTAATTCAACCTGAATTCTGGATGGATTTAAATATTTTTGAAAGAAAACATTCTTCAAACCAATATTCCTGTCTCAAATGTGAATTCCACTTCACTATGCAGAAATCTGGCATTTCAGAATCCAATTTTTCCTCCTCGTTTAAATGAAGATGAAGCAGTATCTCGCTATATTTTATTCATCCTCCAGTATTTCAGCTTCCCCAGAGATATTGCAGTATTTATATTCTTCCGAATTCTTCGGGCAATTTATTAAGCCATCCACTGCTATAACTTGCATCGAGTCATTTAGACTGTATCCACAACTCTTTTGTTTTTCGTTTCCATCTAAACTTGCTAAATATTCGGATATTCAGGGCATATTTAGGATGCTGCAGTGAAAGGAAAGTTGGCAAATTGCCACGAGGAATACCAATTTATTTGCAGCGTCTATAAACGAATATAAAATGAAGGCATAATATTTGCAATCTTTGATGGATATTCAGAAATAGTATACAACACTAAATTGAGTAATTGCAAATGGCAATTCTGACGGAAAGTATATTTATTTGAATACATTTTTTTTGTGAATTCTATATTTCTTCCTCAGAATATTCCTATTTTTCTCAAAGCTAGCAGAGAAAACTTTGTTTATATAGAATTAAAAGAATCGTCTTTACAAATAATAAAGGAGTGTGTGTGTGTGTGCGCGTGTGTGTGTGCGTGCGTGCGTGTGTGTGCGTGCGTGTGTGCTAATGTGCTTCGATCTCAATGTAAGAAATCTTTTGACGTAGGCATAGATATACTTAAAAGATTTAGAATACAAACTATGAAGAGATTCTTTTGTTTAGTTTTAATTAATATTTTAATAAATTAAAAAAAAAGAAATATGTTTGTGTCATTTATACGCGATAATTCCCGAGAATATTTTGGGAGACAGATGATTTGAAATCATTTTGAAATTAAACAAAAAATACTTTAATGGGCATTCTTCTTATATTTTTGCAATTAAAAAAATTGTGTACAATTTTTGACAATAGATTTCTTGTTATAACTAAGATGCATTGTTAAATTGCTATGTTCTTCCTTATATTTGAAAAGTTTTTTCTTTATTTCAGAAAATATTGAATCGTGCGATTTTCTTCAATTGCTGAATGTGGAAGAAGAAGTATTCTGCCTATTGTTCACATGGTTTGCACGATAAATCAGAAAGTAAAATTAAATTAACATAAGAGAACATCTTCCACTTTGAAATGGATTAGCCAGCTATTTGTGGAATGGCGTTATAATCATGAGACTCCATTCATGAATGCATAATCATGAGATTTATGAATGTATAATCAGTAGATTCATGAACATAAAATCATAAGATTTATGAGCGTATAAGTATGAGATCCGTGAACGTATAAACAGAATAGATATAAGGTTTTTAAAGTGATATAGCTTACATGTTAGCCAGAAGTTAATGCTTAAAAATGCATCATTGAAGGTGTCGTGAACATCCAGTTATGCTTAAAATAATAAATCGAAACTAAACACAGCCAATATTCTCAGAGAACCAGCTGAACATACCCATTTATCATGCATAAAATAGAAAAAATTAAATTTGAAATTGTCTTGGCAACTAATTCGCTTCATTCATCAATCTATATTTCTTTTCTTTTTTTTTCTAAAAAAAATGCACATTTTTATTTTTTTCCAATTTATTAATTTTCAGAATTTAATTTTTATTGATAAAATATTTCTTGAGAAATGTGATTTAATTCATTAATCTGAAAACTTAATATCAGTAGTATAAACCTTTTGTAACTAATTTGTAATTATTTTGAGATGGACTTCCAAATTTTGAAACTTGGTCACAAGAACGACATATCACCCTCAAATTCCTTTTCAAATTTAAGAGTCATAAATTGGAAGACACTTCAGATAAATTAATCTTGAATTAATGCGATGTATAAATCGTAGAACGAGTCTCTAACGGTAATTCTAAATATGTATAACGATAATAAGTAGTAAATTTTATAAATCCCTGCTGTTGAAATTACTAATAAATAGACATCATAAATCCCTATTGCGATGGTTAATAATTAATAACTATTATAAATCCCAGTTATAATAATTAATAATTACTAAATATTATAAATCCCTGTTATAATAAATAATAATTAACAAATATTATAAATTCCTATTATAATAATTAATAAATGATAAATATTAGAATTCCCTGTTATAATATTTGATGATAAATAAATATTATAAATCCTTGCTATAGTAAATAGTAATTAATAAATATTATAAATCCGCAAATTCGAAAAAAAATTAGCAATCCGAAACTGATTGTTCTTAGTATCAAATAAATGTTATGTCTTTCTTTGAACCGAGATGGTAATGATATAGTAATATGGTATCGACTTTGCAGGGGGTTCCAAGTTTGAGAACAATTCTTCTAATGAGTATATGTAAGCCTGATTTACATAAAAATCAGGCAAAATCAGGCATCGCTACCTCCAGTTGACGTGGTAAAGAAACCTAGAAAGTGGGTGGCAGCTCAGATGTCCCTAATCACTGTGTTTTAAAATTGTGGAATCTAACCCCCCCCCAGTAAAAATATTTCTTCTAGCTACCCCATCTGTTTATTAGTATTAGTATAGTTTATGTTGTGGTAACACACTGGAGATATGAAGTCGTAAAATAAGTTTAACAGTTCATCTATTCAGGAAAGATGGCACAGATTTCCTCGACCTTCTATAGAAGTCTGTTACAATTTAAGGCTCAAATTAAATTATGTCTGAATTCCCAGATAATATTCAAATTCCACGTAGTTAAATTATTTAAAATTATCTGCTCCTAATTCAACGACTGAGAAATTACGCTTTCTTCTTGCAAATGATCATCAGAATTGCAATGTCGTAAATTATATTAAAGGTGGGTATTCATTAATGCCTTTAATTTGCAACTTTAAAGATACAAACTCAGAAAGGTTAATGTAGGGATCTGAGAGATTGCGAGTATTTGAAATTTCGGATTTCATTACTTATTAAAGATTTCCTTTTAAAGTTCAAATGCATTCTATACACACTTTTATATATTTAAGAAAATAAATACGAAACGAGTACTTACTAAAGAACCAATTTAATATCTTTAGTTAGGTAAATTTAATAAAATATTTCTCCTAAAACAGAATTATGGATTCTTAAATCTTTTAAATATTTCAGCATAATAACATTGATTTCTATATTTTTTTATCTTGAAATTCAGTATTGAAGTAATTTATTGAAGTTCTTATTTAGATTAATATATTAATTAAAATTATTTCCATTCTAATTTGATTTACAGAAATTCATTTGACAAATATTTTGTTTGAAATATAATCTGATATTTCATAAGTTCAAAGAAATGTAATTTAATTATAATTACAAATGACTTTAATGCACTTTTATAAAATAAATCAGTAATCCCATTTATAAATTAATTCCTGATATTATTATTTAAATAATTTATTAAAACATTTTTTAAAATAATTTTATCAATAAAAACTTTCATAGAAAATGCATGCATAATTATTTGTCTTAACATTTCAGTGTATTCCCGTAAAAAGAAGATTATTAATTAATATATTTATATAAAAAAGCTCATTTTATTGAAGAAGACAACATATTCATTCTTTGTTATTTCTAGATTCTTCAGAAAAAAATAAAAAATATACATATTTAAATAATTTAATTACCGTTATATGAATATCAATAATTTATTGTTTCTACGCACTTAGTGGTTGCATTAAAATGAGTTTTTATTTTAAAACAAGGAATACTACGATAAAATATTAAAAATGACACAAAAAAGATTTTCTTATATTTTCCAGTAATTTATTTATTAAGTAGCAAAGAAAGAGAACTAATTTTTTTGTGAAATTCATACCCAAAGCTTGTTAAAAATAACTAGGCTACTTTCCAATATTTTTTTTTCCATTTCTTTAAAGAAGTTTATATTGAAAGATAAACACATCGATATTATTATAACTAGACTACTGCTAAATGATATATCATTTTCTGCATCCTATCATTAATATATATTTAATCGAAAAATTTCAAGTTAAATTCATTTAAAATGATTAAATTATGATAAAATAAAATGGGCAAAGAATAATAATAATGTTTATATGCAGCTAAATTAAAAGCATAAAACTTTTTTAATGCTAAAATGAATTAATCTTTACTAAACTTTAATTCTTTCTACGCCATTTTCATTTCTTTTATATGTGAAAAGCCCTTCTCTAGAAAGTTATTTTTGCCCAGCTTCCATTGTATATCGCAGTCGTCCAAACAAATACCATTTATATTTATATTTTTAAATTTTAAATAATGTTTTATTTTATATGCATTATACTTTTTATTTATTACAAAAAAATGTGGAAGTTATTCTTACAAATGCATATAAAATATTTATTAAATTTCCTAAGAACATAAACCTTTTTCATCTAAAAGAAAATGGGAAGTTTAAAATAGACAATTGACGTACTAAGATGTTTTCAGAACATTACATCTAAACGATGCATGTCAGTATATTTCAGATAAATAAATCCAAATATAAAGTATGGCTTTTTGAGAGCAATAGAGCCTTAGAGAAAGATTGTAGAATTTCTGTTAGTATTTTTCTTAAAGAGGGAAGTCGAAACTTTCATGGGCAGATTTTAGTCAACGTCAAATCATTTCAATTTTAGAGCTTCTTGATAAATTATCGTGAGGTCCATAATTTAAAATTATATAATGCGTAGAGAGGATTGCTGTATACATAAGAATTTCTTAATAAATTTTAAAACATTCAATAATTGTTCATAAATGATAATTATGACTTGTCTTGATAAAGGTGATTTTAATTAATTCATTTTAGTCAAGAAATTATTAATTTTGAATTAATTTTATGGAGCTTATAAATTTAAAATAAATATTCTTATTGATTTTTTCCTTGTAGTTTATTTTCGTTTGTGAAATTTTAGACAAATAAAGGTGAATATTTTTTTTTAAAAATACAAAGAAAAAATTAAGTTGAAATTAACACATTTGTAGGCTAATATTATATATTGATATTAACAAAGATTACTTTGAAAACTCACTTTTTGTAACATGTTTTGATTTCAAACATTATTTTTTCAACCTGTGACTATCATATCATTCAAAGTTGCGCATATGCTAAAGTATACACTATTCCATATACATATTAACAATTGCGATAGAAAAACCTAGCAATAAATTTTATTCCTTGAATTCATTGTTTATTGAATTATCACAAATGGACATAATTTAGAATAATTTTGAGGGAATGGGAAAGTGAAGTCAAGTAGTTCTTAAGCTGGTGGATTCATCAAAATATTAATGTTAGTACAGAGTGATTCATAAAGAAATATACACTTTCCGGAAGCTGTAAAACAGTAGCAGTTGTGCAAGTTGTGGTTCGAACTCGCAACGTTAGGGTTCATAGCCGAGTAACATA
>JAPMOR010005834.1:62061-78931 GCA_026543865.1 Argiope aurantia
CTCGTGTCCGGAAGTTGTTATCTGACTTTTATGAAGTTACCACCACACAGTCAAAGACACGAAATACTTAAGCCAATTGTAAGTTACATGTACTCTTAAAGTTTGTGTGTCGCCCTTGACAGAAATCACATAAGCAATAATATGTGACATGTGACTAGTCAGTCAAAATGGCGGCATCTGCAGTAGAGAATGGTTTTATGTTCATCAATTTAGTAAAATGTAATCCGCCATTGTAGAACAATGGCATTTTCGAACATAATTCGGAAAATAAGTTCCAATTGGAAAATCTATCTATCAATGGCATGAAAAATTTAAAAATACGGGCTGTTTGTGTAAAGGTATAAGTCCTGGACGACTGACTATATTGCAAGAAGTCATTCAATGAAGCCCGAAAAAAATCAACGCAGAGGTTGAGTCGAGAAGTGCAGATTTCTCAATCCACTGTCTGGAGAATTCTGAGAAAGAAACTGAAAATGATTCCATATGAAGTGCAAGTTTTGCAATATTTTTAATGATTTTGAAAAACAAAAGCGATTGGATTTTGTAGCAATATGCAAAAATGCGTTTTGAAAATAATGATTTTGCCGATTACTTACTTAGTGGGAGGTACACAAGTGCAATGTTCCCTTTTGAGGAAAGGAGATTCACAAATTCATGATGCAACACATGACAGATTTCCATAAGATAAATTTGTTCTGTGTGGGACCGCTTCTAAGGGGTAGCATATAGAAATCTGAAACTGTCTCTAACAAAACTTAAAATAACCCTATACAATTAGGTTACAAGTGACATATAATATTTTACATTGTTCTTGATTTATAGTGCATTTAATACAATACTTTTTTTTGTAAAATAAAGGGCATAAATATCATCTACATTTCTAATAGCGCCTACCAGGATTTCCTGTTTATTACTACTTTTACTTTTACCATAAGCACAGAAATTATTCCAAGTATTTGCTTGTGGACGGAAGATGTATTTATGTTATTTTTCTTCTTTAAATAGTGAGTTTTTACTGATTTTAGTATACAATGTATCATATATAATTGGAAGCTGAATTATGGTGGTATTTGTGTTACGAGTCGAGAACCTATAGGATATTAATCAGTTAAAAGTACAATCAATTCAGCCTTTAAAGTATTTATAATAGAGCGAGATCTCTTGTCATACGATAATTTTGAGTGTTATTTCTGTGTTCCGTTTGTTTGAGTTGTGAATTTTCTCTAATGCTGTTTTTTATTTTACTTTCGACTATATTTTCTACTTGAGCTTTTCATCTTTGTAGAATAAAGCCTGGGCATCCATCACCAAGCTTCCTGGGCGTCTTTCCGTGGGTGTGATGTAAGAATATTTTTCACATAACACCCACTGGGTGATTTCCATAGTAATATTTATGTATATGTAGGGCTTGTGGGTTTTCAATGTAAATAAAATTTTTGATATACTTTCAGAAATGATATTCATTCAAATTTCCTACATTTTATTCTACGATTCGTGTTTACTCTTTTTTGTTTCTAAGTCAGAATATCTTCATCAAGACCTAAAATAGAGCTACAGAAACTAATTTTGGCGCTGCAGAATTTTTGCAAGTCCTTTCTTCCAGTTCCTTTGGCATTTGCAAATAAAAACTAACACAAAACCCATTTTGAATGAAAAAAATTTCATTCAAATATACCTGAAATATTTTTTCTAATTTTTTGTCATTTGTCATTAATTATTTTCTTCTTTTCCTTTATTATTTATTTTTAAATATATTGACTTCAAAATTTCTTTAAAAGTTTTTTCTACTATTAAGAACTACTATTAAAACAAAAATTTTCTATCACCGAATACCACTTCAATAATATAATTTTACTTAGTTAAATACTTTACTAATAAAGAAGAAAGACTGAGATTTGAATTGTAAATGAACATGCTCAAGCAAAACAAATTGCAACAAAAACTAGACTACTAACTTAGATTTTTTTAACTTACTATACTATTTACAATATTCACTTAGATTTTTTTTATTCTTCTCGGTTCAAGACGAATGTGCCAAAAGATTGGATGATGATGGTTTTAAATATTAAAAGTCAAACGAAATAAATAAATGATGAAATTTATGCACTGAATTGGAAAAAAATTAGAGATTTTGCAAGTCCACAATTCCTATATGACAAGCACATCACTTATTTTTCTAGCCTTTATTGTAGAGAAATATATATTAATTTAATATTTTTATGCAGCAAAATGAGATTAAAAAACTCCTTTTCCTTTTAAGTAGAATAATTATTAAAATTAAATGATTTTTTATAAAATATATTTGCGTTTTAGCACATGGGAGCATTATAGTAAATTCAGGAAGTTTTACTAAAAAGGTTCATGTTAAATATGAAATTATAATAACATTAGTGACTGATGACAGGATGCTTGTCATAGTCTGTTCAACCACCCCCAGCGACAAAATTTGCAAAAACATAAAAAAAAATCCTCTTGGCAAGCTGGAAGGCAAAAGGTTATCCTTTATATCTCTGTATCAACGGTAGAAACAGTCAATTTAAAATCACTTTTCAACCTTTAACTTCTAAGATATTGAAGTTTCAGAAAAACTTGGAATACAAAAGATGTTCATTTTAATGAGGCTTTGATTTGGCGCATTGGATTTATTTTTCAATCTTCACTATTAAGAAAGTTATTGCGCAATGAAAATTTCATCCCTCCCACTATTTCCACCCCCTTTGAGCTAGATGAACCATTTACGAACTCGTCCGAAATTTTTCCACTTCTAACAATATATTGAAAGCTAATTTAAATAAAAAAATACTTTAAGTATCTGTTCACATGGGCAAAGCGTCTATTATGAATATAATTCCCCATCTCCATACAATGGAGTAAATTCATCAACAAAATGCTTGACACTTCATTTCTCCTCGGGACTTTATAACCATAAACATTCCAAATGTTATAGTTTTGAAGAACCGCACCATCAAACTCTTTGATTCCATTGACCCTCAACATTTCATCATGATCGTCACACGTGTCATGTGCATAAAAAGCCTAACCAGATTTGTCTCTATTGTTATGGTCATTCCTCAGATTGTTCTTCCATTTACGAGTGCCGCACTTCCAATTTGATTTGCTGTAGAAGCACTTAGAAGAGATAAGTCTTATTCCATGAACTGTAAAATCGCAGAATCTACTTTCTCAAAGAATTTAAGACATCTTTCACGAAGAACAATGAAAGACATTTCCTAATCTGCACATGTAAGGACTTGTTCGAAGATCTCATGTTACTCATTGCTTTTTTTTATTTTGGAAAAAGTATAGGAGAATTTGGGTAAAATATAACATTTTTACATTGACAAAGTTGTTCCATTTTTTTATCCAGTTTTCTACTGTCACTTTTCCAAATCAGAAATAAAATAATAAAAATAGACATAAAATTTAAATCTAAAAATAATTCTGAGATATAGTTAGATTTTGATATTTTAATTTAAGCTAAACAAGTGGTTTTTACTTCTTTAGTTTGAATAAAGGGACTTTTAAAAACATGTTGCCTACCAGAAACACTTGTTCACTGGATTTAAAACAAAAGCGCCGATTAAAACTTACAAACAATTAAACAGCAAACAATTAATAAAATTTAAATTGCATGAAACGGCTATTGTTAAATGTTTTGTATAAGCTATGTAAATATTGACACATTTATTATTTGATTCAAAAATTCAGTGAAAAAACAAATATATTTTTTTTTGTAAACTAGCAATAATACCTATTCAACAAAGTTGACCCTAGTTTATTTTATGGCTCTATTTGTGCATTATTATAATTTATATTTCAGGGTTTATATCTATCTTATAAAATTTAAAATAAGCTTTATCATATTCGTGTTTCAAATGCATTACATTTTATTTCCCCTTAACGGATTTTTTTCGATTCGATAATGAAAGAAGTAGAGGGAGGGGCATGAAATAACAATCTTAAACCATGCCAAAATAATAGGAATAATTTTTGTATAAGAAATACACAAATTTATTTCATAATATATCCTATTTTCCAATCAGTAGATTAATAAAAGCTGTAATAACACTCCACTACTATGAAAGGTACTGAAGGATTAACGTGTATTATTTTAGCGTAAGGCACTGTACGATATATCCAGGATGTTGTTCGACATTCTAAATGCTGAATAATATCTGAAAGATATAGTAACAGTGTTATAATGTATTTTGTCCTAATAGGAATGCCGAGAAGTAGAATAGCAGGTTGTAATTTCTTTCTAAAACAAATTAATTTATCCACATAATTTAATTTATTTAAATATTAAGTTGAATTTAATTTAATTCTTAATCAATTATTCATATATGCCTTAAATATTCGAACTTCCGAAAACTATTGATTTATGCAAATTCATGAAATGTTTTCTCAAGATTTTAAATTAAATGACAGTCGCTTTAAGTGATAAATGGATTCGTCGGTAATATCGGTTTTGTTCGTTTTCAATTAAATCTACTTTTCAAAAGTTCATATTCATGTTTCCCTCAATAAAGTATTTTTCCAACATAAGATTATGACAGTTAATGCAAGACTTCTTGCTTTTAAACAATTATACCTGTTTTTATTCTTATCGTGTGCATGGATATTCTAAAAAACTGTTTGGATAATCTATTTGCACGTTGCATTTTAAGGTACTGTAAATTCACACCCTTTTTTTCTGATATAAATTCCACAGATAAAAGTAACATAATATAACAACACAAACGGTTGTAATCAAATGATATGATAAGACAACAAAAGGTTATAAGGGTTTAAATATATTTTCATGTGGTTACATTCATGCATTAAAGTCACATGACGAACTATATGAATTGTATTTTCAAAAATTTGACTTTATTATTTTCATAATATAAAGGAGAAATTAAAATAAAGAACGAAACAAGAACAATAAAGGGAATAGTATTTAATTTTCCTACAATTTAAATCCTTCTTTTGCTCAACATTCAGAAAAAAAAAAGAGATAACATGTTTTTGAAACATCTAAAGC
Organism: Argiope aurantia; assembly: GCA_026543865.1. Classification (NCBI taxonomy): domain Eukaryota; kingdom Metazoa; phylum Arthropoda; class Arachnida; order Araneae; family Araneidae; genus Argiope; species Argiope aurantia. The sequence continues at coordinate 67,085 of JAPMOR010005834.1, forward strand.
CTACAATTTAAAATTGTATAAATCAAATTATGCATATTGATTTCCAAAAATTAGTTTTATATTTAGAACAGATTAGAACTTTAAACTATTGAAATATTATCTTTCCACAAAGTTCCAAGGAAGCACAGCTTTTTGTACAAATTTTACTATATTTATATCATTCAACATTAAACAATATTTGGAATATTTTTTAATATCATATAATATTGTACAACATATGCGTACTGTAAGGTTTATCTATTTTGAGTCATGAAGAAACCAGTTATTTCAAATGGGTATCTATTTCATATGAAATTATTAATTAAATGTACTATTCAAATTAATCTTGATGTGCAGAGTTCATAACCGTGGGCAAACAGCTGTTCTGGATTCCGAGATATTTCATTTAACAGGGACATTAGCAGATATCGTATATGCACAGAATAATAATTACCTCATATAGGAGGGTATTCCAATACGTTTTGTGCTATCTTAATTTCACTTGATGTTTACATCTTCTGAATCCACAAGTGATGTTCTGACCACAGCGACACATAATCAGAATGATTGTTTATTTATCGAAGCAGACTTATAAGATTTGCAACAATACTGAGGACAAGATTTGCAATAGTTAGCGATTTCTGAATCTTTCGCGATATTATCTTTGTCCTAAAATGTTATCATACTTAAGTGCGTAAATATTAGTAAGCAGCGTGTTGAAATTTGACCTTCTGGATATTAAGTTTGCTAAAGCGAATATATTGAATGAGTTATCTAATCTTGGTGGATATACAATCGAAAATAATATACTTATTTGAAATATATTTTCGCAAGACGGTCATGTAAAATTGTCTTATGGTCATTAAAAATATCGCATTTTCTCATATGCTAATTCTTGGCTTCAAATGGTTTGATGTATTTTAACTAAGAAAAATTGTGACGTATTTTAACTGAGAAAAATTGTAACAATGAATTCATTAAATGAATTGAAGTAGTCCATCTGCGTGAGAATTCTGGTGCCTTGAAGCCGGTGTAACTTTTTGGGAAGGGAAACCGAACGGAGTCGTCCTTTACATACGAACAAATTGTCCCTAATTATATTTCATTTTTGATTTCAACAAATCACTCTTTTTATCGAACAGAACGATTACAGGTGAAAGCGGGCTCATAAAATTAAAGCTTGTATTTCTAAATAAATATGTATTAAGACTAGAACTACCGGACCAGTCGAAACGATTGGTCGATCTAAAGTAGTTCTAGTGCTAAAAACACGACAATTTGGAATTTACTCAGCAATTTCGAGAAATCGGAACATTTCTGTTCATTCACATATACTTAGATGTAGAACAGACTCATAATCACGGCACTGTACATGAAAAGTGCATACTCTTTTGTTTCAGATTCTATATGGAGTTTCTAGCTTAAAAGAGACATACGTCCGTTCAGGTTTGAAACCAGGGCTAGTGATTTATCAATAATAGCAGCCTGTTTCTGAGAGAGAACAAAGTATTTAATGTAATAATTGACACATTTCATTATTTTCAATGTTTTCGAAAACTGAAAAACCTTAGTGGGCTTAAGATTAAAACCATCCTTATAGTACGTTAAAAAAGAAATTGCATTTCACGATACAAAAAAAATTTATAAAAATATTGCACTTTAACAATTTTCGGAATAAATACCTATATAGATGGCGTTTTTATAGTTTATGTGTATACTTAATGGAAAATATTAAATACAACTAAGAGTATTTTGATAAAATCACAATTTCAGTAGTGGCCAGGTGAGAAACAGTTGCCTGAAATTGTATTTTTTACACGACACTTCAACGCTATCTAATCGGAATAATATTTGCAACCGAACTATTTAATAACTATAATTAGTAATCCAAAACCGTCTAAAAAGTTAGACATGCAAAGAAATACATGAAACATTTACCGAGCAAATATAGAACCTCAGTCATATCTGGCAACCTTTATTTATGATCAAACTGTGTGTGTTTGTGCGCGTGTGTGTGTGAGTGTGTGTTAAGTTTAATATATCAATATATACCAAATATATTTAATATATTTCCTTAAAGGAAGTTTAATGTCTAATATCTTATAATGTCAGTAAGTGATTAGCAGCATATTATTTTTAGTGATTTAAGATATACACCTAGAAGGCTGGGTGCAGTTGTTTGTCTTATAACATTTTCTGTATGTCCTCCGTGGCACGAAATAATAATTAAATAAAATGAAACATATCGAATATAATTCAAGCTGCATGAAACAAAGCTAATGAAATACTAGCTTGTAAGAGAGCTTATCAGAGATTACAGTAATATTTATATTAGCAAGGAAACGTCAGGAACAAACATAAACTCACTGCATTGAAAGAATAAATCACTGAATTCCTGAAATTATGTTTTAATCCTGTAATTTTTTGGAAAATTTATTCCCATGGTTTCAAATTAGAGCTATTTTAATCTGTGAATTCATTTTTATAACAAATTAGACAGTACAAAAGGAATTTTAAGTTTATTTCAACCAAAGATTTCATTTGCTTCAGTTAAATTTTTTACAGAATATAAACTTTTTTGAGTAATTTCAAACGTGAGCAACTTTCCTAATTATAGGCATTTTAATATCATGATTTTGAATTCTTTTCTCTCCATTTTAGAAATCAGTATTGTTGGGAATGGAATTTTCATTTTAAAGTTAATAATTTAAAAATTCTATATGTAGCTTTCTTGAAGACGAAAAAGACGTAAAACATCATTTAAATAATTGCTTTATTTAATACTGATCGGTAATTACAATTAAAACTAGAATACTAAACAGTTATATCAATCAAAAGATAAAAGGCTGAGCAAAATATAAAATATAAAAGCAAAAAAATGAGGAAGTTGTACATTAAAGCCAATAACGCATAATATTCCAATAAATTTTAGATGAAGGTTAATTTCTTTTGAATGAAATAATTCATCATTATTTCTTTTTTGCCTAAATTAACTGGTTCTATATTCTTAGCCTGATTGTCAAAAACTTCTTTAGACTTATGCTTCTAATGCGCATTTATAAAATTCTTTCATTTCAATTTAATTAACTTTAGTGGACTTAAAATGTAACAGTTCAACTAACTAAATAACTAAACTTCCAGTAAACTAAAATAGTGTAAAATACCCATATTACATATATTTTATTAATACAAAAGAGACAGAAATCTATAAAATTCATCATATCCGCAAAGTAGGCAGAAGTTTGCAATAGAATTAATATTAAACGGCCGAATGAATTTTCATTCGGCCGTATTAAAATACTTTCATAATATTCTGATTCAACATTTAAAGTTATTTATTCCAAACTCAGTTGATGTGAGAACTTCGAATATTCGTTTTGAGAATGAACGTTCTAGAAGCTATGCTGAAATTTTATAATGTTCAGGCGTTTATTAACAAAGTTTACTTAAAACTTTAAAAGTGAATATCTTAAAATGGCAAATATAGGATTATATAAATTATAAAGAGAAAAATTTAGATTATTACATATTAATAATACCTTGAATTTTTCTTTCCAGTGTTAAAACTTTTTATGAATAATATTTATAAAATCAATTTAAAATTTCAAGCATAAAATTCTTTAAATTTTTTTGAGATTTCAGTATTTATACAAATTTTTAATGAAATGAAATTATTCAATCCTGAAAATATGAAATACTAGGTTAGAGTATATTTCCCTTTTATTTTTTTTACAAAAAAGGAATTTCTCATATTTTAAATTTCAGATATTCTTTTTTTATTTTAATCAGACTTGGATTAATATATTACTAAAATATATTTTGAACTCAGTTCGAAAGAAATGCCGCTGAGTGAAACATATTTGATTTAAAACGATACTAAATAATGTCAGTATTTTGAGATTTATAACTGCCATTTATTTCTAGCGCCGATATTGTACTTAATTTGTATTTCTAAAAAATTCCTTATACTGTATTAATTTTAAAATCCATTAATAAATAATTAATCATTTAATAAATTCATTTTAAAAATTAATATAAAATGATTACATAAAGAAGATTGATATTTAATTATTAAATTTGTTGAATTTTTAAAATTATCTGGAACATTTTGTATCATCAAAAAAATTGGTTTTATTGTCAAAAAAATATGAATGCATCACATCGATTCCTGAAATGTGTAGATATTAAGTGGGAAAAACCTTACATTTAAATTTAAAGATATAAGGAAAGATATAAATGTGATGGAAGTTTATTTATTTAAAGTTAAATGTGCAGTTTTTCTATACTCTTTTTCCCAAATGTTTTTTTTTAAATTTCATATTCAAATGCAAAATTCTTCTTATATAAACAGCAAATTATATGTTATGACATTTAAAAATATTATATATCTCTTTAACTTGTTTTTATTTACTTTTTGGATACATGCTTTTTATCTTAAAAATAGTAAGTATTTTTTCAGATTTCCAAGTTTTATGGTATTCAATGTGTATCAAGTTATTATTGTAAAAATATTAATTTAAAATATATTTTCTAATTATTGACTTTAATACATATAGTATGATATTTTCATTTCAATTTCTTATTGATAATCAAATTAAGATGCAAATATTTTAATATTTTTGTTATAATCTAAACGTTATTTTGGCTGTATAAGTAATATATTTAAATTCAAAAATAACTTTTCATCTGAAAATGCCTTTTATTTATAGCTTGATTTTTAAAAAAATTTATTATTAAGTAATGCGTAGATTTTTTAATGTCCTCATAATAATAGCCTTTATATTCATTATAAAACGTATTCAAAATAAATTTTTGTGGAAAAATGAAAACTGACAAAAACAAAATTCATATGTTATTCTGTAATTTTTATATACAGTGTAGTAAATAAAATCGCCTAATTTGTTTGCGAATTGCCTAACCTATTTCTTTTAAAAGCTATCATGTCCGTTCCTTATTTTTTTATTAAGTCATAAAAAGAAATCCGAAATGAAAGAAAAACTTAGAGAACTGGATAACCATTTTATTATATTTATCTATATCTGATCATCTATCTATCTATATATACTATAAAAAAAGAACAAAATTTTTTAAAAGGAATAATAATGAGAAAAGAAAATGGCAACAAAAGCATTTGATCATTTAGAACTTATATTTCTTATAAAACTAGCCGCCTTTGGCGACCAGCCGGTTCGCCAGTATTACAGCTCGCTTCAATTTTCAATTAAATATTTTAAGTAAATGGTCTCTTAATAGATTCTCAAACTCATTCTCTCATTTTTAATCTTCAAATTTTGATAGTCATACCAAACTTATACTGTTGTTTAGAGCGTTTCGTTCAATTTAATATATATATTTTGCTAATTTGTTGTCATTTCAGGTAAAACTTCAATTTTAACTTAAAGTGGAAATGATGAAATTGCAATTAATATAAAGATATTTTTTAATAAAACCAAGCGTTTTATTTTATTTATCATCTTTATTGTTATTTATTTATTATTATTATTACTGAATATGAGTATTGCAAAAAGAATCGCTCTGTATATAAGTCTTATGTGAATTAAAAATATTTTTCATAATTTGTATAATATCTCAAAGAATAATTCAACTGAAATTTCTCAGATTCAGCATAAAATTCAGTTTTTAGTTTTGCTTTCAAAAGGATTGAAATGAAATCAATAATAATATTTTGTTCCGACCTATAAATATATTTCAAAAATTATGAAGTCTAAATTTAATGCAGTAAGGTATCATATTCTGAGAAATATTCTGGACACATCAAATTTTAAATAAATGAATGAATGTTTCTATTTTCCACGATCAACTAAGACTTATTTAGGAAGTTTTGAATGTTAAAAATTTAGAAAACCTCAACATTTTCATAATCTTAGTCCAATTAATCTTGAGAAACCTGCGCGCTGATTGGCGTATTTTCTTTTAAACGATCGATGGAAAATCTAAAATTATTCTTTTTTTTTATTGAATAGTGACATTCAAATTTTCATAAATCAGTCAGTTTAAGTGATTGATTTAGTGGATTATAATTTAACTCTTTTTATTTAAAATATTAGTGTTTCAAGAACATTTTGTTAATCGTGATTTCCACGGCAGAAGCTTTATGTAAAATCAAAAATTCGTTATTTATTAGAGCATTTATTGAATCAAGTTACATAAAATATAATCATTTTCCATTTAGACAATTTTAGCAGATCTGTGTCTAACTAAAGGTTTACAGATTAGCTGTGTGGCTCTGATTTGAATGGATATCCTGTTCATATTAAACAAAACTTGCCTTAAAATAAAACTGATTTATTGGATTAATAATATAGAGAGTGTAAAAGATCATAAAATAATTTTTCTTGAATTTATTTTTTTAGAAAAAATAATATTTCATATTTGTATCATTTCCTAAAAACACGTGCCGAAAATTATATTTTTGCAAATTTCCTTTCCAAAAAGATTTAATTTATTTTTAATTGGAGCTTTAATCAATGCGATGGCAACACTTTGAAAAAAGCTAGTTTTTTTCCCATGAATGCGAAACGTGCTTGTGCAGCCTAAATTTTATTTTTATTTTGTACGAAAAAAATTGTTGAAAAATATAGTTAAATATTTATTTAAAAATTCTTTAAAAATAGAAATTTAATTTTAAGATTAAAACATTTGTATCATTTAAAAGATAAATTTTTGATCTTTTAACTTCACGTAAAAATCTTTTTTGTGCGGTAATATTGTCGGAAGTTATAGCAGAAACACGCCAAAATTTCTCTTAATTTTTAAATAAATAAAATTCTAATTAAAAATTCGAAACAATAACCCCCAGATGCACATTCCCGGCCTCCAAGGTATACACGTGCCAACTATGGTAGCTGTAAGTTGAATGGTCTGGCCTGCAGAGCGCCAACACACACACACACATTGAGCTTTATTATAAGTATAGATATATGTATCAATCAATATTCATCAACATGTATCAATCAATTGATTTTATTGGAACGGATGAAGATAGATTCTAAAAGCAGCAGCCGATTTATACTTCATCCATTGTGAAATTAATAAAAAGAAATTTACACAGTCAGAAAAGCATACTAAATTATGAAATCAGATTTCCGTTATGCAATATATCATTAACATATAATTTATACGTATTTTACCATGCATATGCAATTATTCTTGTAATAAGTTTTTTGCTGAAAGAATGAACATTCTGAAAAAAATAATGTGGCCTTTATTAAAATTTTTTTCCTGGACGTTAACCCTATTTTATCGTTAATAATCAAGTGCTATTTTAAAAATCATTTTCTATATTAGAACATTTGAAAGCTATTTCATAAGTGTAATTTTATATATCTCAAAATTAATATGCCCATTAATATGGATTTTACTAAACTATTTATCATAAGAAAATGGTACATTTCTGGCATTAATAATGGCACATTCTTCTAGTATTCGTATATAAAACATATATTTCCTTACCAGAAGCGTTAAACATTTTTGATCAAAAGGGATCAGTATGTCTGAAATAAATAACTAACAGACCATGAGATTTCGAAAACATTACATATAAATGATGCGCTTCAGTATAATTCAGAGCATATCATCAGAGTGGAAAACCTACCTAATTTAATGCAAAATAACTTAGATGCCAAATTTAGAGAAAGGCTGAAGTCTGACTTTTGAATTCTTAAAGAGATGATTTTGGATTAAAGAACAAGCATTTTTCAGTCAACACTGAATCCTTTTAGGCACTTATTACAGAGAAAATGCTGCATATTTTAATTCATGGTAGTTCCGAGTTTCTTATATGAACCAGGAAGTCAAATCTTATATCGTATATAACTGTATATAACTGTAAAAACATATAAAAAAGATTTTTATAAATGGCATTTATACACAAGATTTTTCATTACCAAACTCAATAATACATGAACTCCTCTTTGTACTGACATACTTAAAATATCATAATAATATGTTATTTTTTGAAGGATTAATTGCGATTATAAACTCCTCCAGATATTGGATTAAAAATTGCAATTTTTAAAGCCCGATAGCATGTCAGACTGCTTCTTAAAAATAAAGCTCTTCGATACTCGTCAAAATTCAGATATTAGAGATATCTTTCAACTCATTCAATTTGCATCTACAGTTTTTATTATGATACCTGAAAAATATCCTGAAACTATTGAGATCTGTTTTCAAAAAAAGTTATTAGATTCGTTTATTTAAAGATTTGTGTTTATGATCAACATACATGACCTTTATTTATTCAATTTATTAAAAGAATTCAGAACTGAAGAGAAAAAATATGTATTTATATAACTGAATAAACTCGGGTTTGACTGTTTTTAAAAAATGGTTTAAAAAAAACGGTTTTTTAAAGTTAATTGATCATATTTGAAAACCGGTTTTAAACTAAGAAAACCGGTTTTTTGGAACGCATGGATATTTCTCTTCTTCTTCTTCTTCAAAAAAATATTTTGAAGCTGAAGGATTAGGACGACGAGATGCCAATTTATTAACAAGTGAAGATATATTTGAATTTCTGTTAAATGAACTAAAATTTTTTTAAAAACTGAAATAAGTTTGAAATTATTATATGCTTTAGAAGAACGAATTCAAAAAAGAAGATAAGAAGAATTAGCAACTCTTTTGGTGTATTTGCAAAATCCATTAAAAATTTCTAGTTCAGTGCAGTACTTGTGTTCTTTCTTTTGCTTCAAAAACCGAAATTAATAAGTTATCTGAAAAGATATTCTCCAAAATATTTCCATATTCTTATATGGAAACCGATTCTGAAGAGCAAATAGAAGAAACTACTCATGGAAAAATCAATTCATAAGTTTCTTAAAAAGCATGAAGAAAACTTACAAATCCAAATATATTGAAAGCTGAATTTTCATTGAGGCGACGAATAAAGAATAAAATAAAATTAGATTTGTTATTTGATGCCGTTAAAACTACAAACACCAAGCTCAATAGCTAGTGAACGAGTATTTTCAATTTCAGGCAATATTGTGTCCAAAATAAGAACAAGTCTTAGCCACCATTCAGTAGATATTTTATAATTTTTTTCTTAGGAGAAAATAAAATAAGTGAAAATAATATAAATATTATTTGAAATTTTTGTTTGAGTTTTCGTTATTGTGTGTAAGTAATATGTATATGTAATCCTTAATTTTTTCATATTTTGACATTGATATTGATTTTGTTTTTTGTTCTTTTATATAAATTAAATAAAATGTTTTTCCCTTTTTTTTTTTTTTTCGAAAATTTGAAAACCGACAAAAAAACCCGGTTGTTTGGAAATATTGAATTCAAAAACCGATTTTGCAAAAAGTCGGGGTTTTTTTATAAACCCAAGGATTAACCGTCTGGGATGTATTATTACGAATATTGGACTTTCTATTTAAATTTAATGAACTAATTTTAAAGATACTTCTTCCGAAGAAGCCGACAATAAAAACTCTGTTGTATTATTTTAAAATTTTTATTTGCAAATGCCAATAGTGCAATTAACAACAGTTATGAAGTACTATTTGTAGAACACCCACATAAAGATCAATGATAAAGAAATGAGCGGTTTACTTTTAATGATTCATCAAATTAAAAGAGTAGACTTTACTCAAACAGAAAACACATATATTTGTATAAATGAACTTCCCTTATATTAAATTATCAATACTAAAATTTAAATGCATTTTCATATGCATCTACGACATTAAAAAATGTAAGGAATGAACATACTGAATAAAAATAAAATACTCCATATAGAAAAGAAAATTATTTTTCTAAATGTTAAAAATATTTAATCACTAATAAGAATATATATTTATTTTAAATAATTTTCAAAGATATAATATTTATAAACTATTTTAGAATTATCGTTTATCTTAGGTTATTTTATTCCTCGCAAAATTTTATTTAATTTTCTTTAAATTTGAAATAAAATTGCATGATATGAAGATTTTACTTCATTTCTTATCACAATAAAATGCTACTTTGCCTCCTGAGACAGTATATAAAACAGTCATTTTCTTTATAGAAAACGTTCAACTTCTTTTGCTTTGAAGCAAGAAATGTGAAATAAACTTCCAATGCACCAAAGGATTTAAAGAGCATTACTTCTGAGCTATATATTTCGGGATGTTTCAGATCATTTTATCCGAATGAGAAACCTACCTTGTTTAGCCCAAAAGAGCTCAGATGCCAAATTGAAAACTATTCTGCAGTTTGCTTTTGTATTCTTAAAGAGGTGATTTGAGATCAAAGTAAAGGTATTTTTCAGTCAACACGAAATAGATTCAAGCACTTATTATGGAAAAAAAGAGCTATTTATTTCAGTTTATGGGCACTTAATTTTTTGAAACATATATAAATTTTAAAGAAAATCTAAAATAGAATGTCAGAGAATCTAAAATAATATATATGTATAATAATATAAAATATTTTATTATCAATATATATATATATATATATCGGGCCAAAGCCCGATGTTCGGCCAAGAGGTTTGGCCAAAGTCCGAAGTACTTGCAATTAATATTGTATAGTCTATTTTGGCTGGCCATTTCGAGAAATGGCTAGGAATTCTTGGCCAAAGTCCGATTTCATAATGGTAGATGCAATTGAATACCAAGTACGGAAAAAATATCGGTAAATGTAGAAGGAATCAACGCTTATGCAATTCGAAATGCCATGGAAGTTAACTTGTAATAAATGATGCTTAACACTATCGTAATTGCTTTCGTTATTTGAAATTAGTAAGATTCACTATTAAAACAGAATACTTAAAAGTAAAATGTACTCATTCTTGAATATTCCATGTTGTTATAATAGCTTCGATTACAATAAACTGAAATTTGAGAAATGCATGCGTTCAATTTTTGAATACGTATAAGGATTCGAATATGAGTATGTGTTTTTCGAAATCTGCAGAAATTATGCATACCAAAAATTTCAAAAAGAAATCTCGACTGACAAGGTTGGACCCAGAGGGATTCGCACATAGACTTTCCGATCTGCAGGCCAATGCGCTGCCAACTAGGCTAACTCGCACAAGAGCGTTGTATTCCAAGACATGCTTTAAGGGTGATAGTCAGTCTTTTTTTTTTTCCTGCTCTACAGACCTAATGCTAAATTTTCCAAATTACATTCTTTTCTGTAATATCGATTCATAAAATACGAACTTTTTAGAAGAAAAAAAAACAATATTAAGAGTAAGTTAAAATAAATATAATGACATTTAAGCATAAAATATAAGTAAGGACATGTTGTAGGTGACATTTGATAGTTGGCACCAACAAAGAAATGTCTTTAAATAATATTAACAATAAAATTATTTTTCCTTCATATTTGTTTTAAATTGCCCTTATATTTGCTATTTGCCTTTGCAAAAAATTTCATATTTTTGAAGCTATATTTCGGGAGACAATGTGATCTGGGATATTTAACATTAGGTCTATAGAGCAGAAAAAGACTTAGGATCACCCGTAAAAGGTAGTTGACAAATTGAGAACTCAATTTTCCTTTCTCTTCATACACGGTACGCAACGCATTTGCTCAAGATATAATACGTCATTTTGAAGGGCGCAAATCTAATCTTCACGCTATCACGTTGTTACAGCATATACGTTCGCTGAATAATTTCTATTAATGGCTTTAATATGAGAATAGAATAACACGAGATCATATTTTTATACATTACAAGCTTATTTTCAACTCAGAGGTGTCTGAAACAATTGTACTTGAAACAGTGCACATAAGTACTCATTTTTAATTACTTCATTTTTAACAGTGTGTAAAACAATCTGATCTTGATTTCTTTCTCCCTACTTTGGCCTATCGTCCCAAGCCACTTCGCGAATTGGCCGGCCA
>JAPMOR010005835.1:0-25933 GCA_026543865.1 Argiope aurantia
GTATGCGATAATATGTAAACTTCATATGTAAGCATAATGTATTTGATATACATAACACTTTAAAATCCTTCTTTAATGATGGATAACGTGTATTTATATGCACAATGCATAGAAATGTAAATTACATTAATTTTAGTAAACATAGGAAATTAACTAGATATATTTATTCGTATTTAAATATAAGTACATGATAATTTATTTTTATTTTTATTCCCACAAAGAAGGATAAAGCGTGTTTATGCGCATCTAATACTCTAAGAATTCTTTTGTTTTCTGGGATCTGTGAAAATTCTGGGATCTGTGAAAATGATTGATCAGAATAAACTTCACAACTGACAGCAGCAAGGAATTCATATATCTCTAAGGCTGCGCTGTCATAAGACAAGTACTACTGTGACGAGTTAAGCTGACAGCAGAGTTCAAAAGGCGTATTATTTCGACAAAGAATGTCTCGACAAAACTCGGAAAAAACATATTCCTTTTTCCAAACAAAGCACTTTATATTGATCAACGTGATCAATCATTGGACAACATAGAATAATCTATAAAATCGAAGTTTTGTTCTTAAAGTTTAATTTTTTTTCAAAACGGTTACTTTGAAAACACAATGAAATGCTTTCATAAAGAAAAAAAAAATGCCAGTTAGTAGATAATACTAAATGATTGCTTGAGGATGTGAAATCAGCGTAAAGAAAAAGAACTAATTTGGAATTAGCGGCTTAATAATTACAATTCTTTTATATTAAACTCTATTAGATAACTTGTGATTTCTGCTTTTGTAGTTTTATTAATTATATGATGATGAAAAATTCCTTCTGATATAATTAATAAATTTATGCAGAAGCATCTAAAAATTTTCTGGTATTTAAGAATTTAATAAATTTTTGATTTAAATAAGATTTTTTAATTATGTTTTTTAGTAAAAAAATTCGCGCTTGAATATTAAATATGTTAAGACAGACAAATGTAAATAGATAAACGTAGATGTTTATCCCGACTTTCCCTTTAAATGATTTAAAGCTCGAATGAACTTTTCGGAAAATACATACCAGTGCAATTCTTAAACAGATTAATAATAAATTGATTCACATTGTGACATTGAGGTTAAATTAATAATAATAAAAGGGTTCTTGTCCGATATATATAAAAAGGTATGAATTTAAATGACAACTACTGTAAAATTAATGACCCTTAAGCGATAAAATTACTTTATCGCACCCAACATAACTATTTCGATAAAATGTCTTTTCCTCGACACGAATGCAAATATTTTAAATCCACACTTAAAAAACATTATAATTTCCTTTTCTAAATTTTTTTATTAAACAAAAATATCAATTTTAAATTTTAATATTATGCTATAATTTTAAATTTTCGAATTGTTTAAGGACTGATTTATTAAACTTTAATACAATATGGATAAGAATAATTAATACAAATAATTCAATAATAAAAATTCATTCATTAAATTAAAATTTCTATGTTTTCATATGATTAGGCATTGGATATGTAATTATAATTTTAGATATTATATCTACTATACTTTTATAACTATCTTTTTAAAATTTTAACTATTAGCTTGGTAATTTTAGTTTATAGAATTAAAATTTTAGAATACAAATCTTATTGCTAAGAATTATTTATTTCTTAGAAATAAATGAATCAGATCCCTAGAAGATATATAAATGGACTTAAGAGTTCAAAACTGTTTGCCTTAGTCTCTGTGGTGAATGGAAGTTTACAGAAAGTTCCGGATTTGAATTAATTTAAAGCAAAATTTTTATAATAAAAGAACATTGTTTGAAAAATGCTTTTAGAACAATATTTAATCATAGAATTTCACACAATTTTGCCAATATATATTCATTAGCTTTACTCCTTAAAAAATACAACATATTTATCGATTTTATTTTGCAGGGGGCGGGGAGGAATTTAGAAATCGGATTACCTCTGCATTGATATTTATGACGAATTGAAGGATTTTAAATTCATTATCAATAGTTTCTCTTTCTGATCATGCAAATATTGTTTAAGATCTATAGAAAATCTAATTTCAATCAAATATTTCGAATCAATGTCATATGTTCTAAAAAGATTCAAACAGAACACATTAAAAGAACAACTCATGATCAAAGATATTTTTCTAAACTTTATTCTAAATCATCAGAAATTGTGATTTTCGTTGCGGTTATTTTCTTTTTTTTTTCCCTTCTCATTATTCTATACGGACGGTTAGCAAAACCACATCTATTGGATTTTGGCACATTTGGTTGTTTGAATTTATTTTTCATCTTTCATTTCAAAAATGCAAGCAATGGAATGTTTTTCAAAAATCTTTTTTAACGCATTTCTAAGGGCCAATAAATTATGTGCATAAATCTGTATATTTTGGTATCTATTTTTAAATTTAGGCTTTCTCGATATCAATGGCAGTATTTTTAAGAAAATAAAGACCTGTTTTTGAAATTTATCTCGTTGACCTTTATTCAAAAAATACCTTTTTATTTTTATCCTGACAAACAATATTCTACAATATTGTTTTCATTTTTTTCTTTTATTTTATTTTTAGTATTTTTTATGGCTTTAATATAAATAAAAAAATGTGCAGATGTTTTCCGCGATATTAGTTTTCTTAAAATAAGTTTCTTAATGAGAACGAAAATATGATCTTAAAGAATCACTTCAAAAATGCAAATGCAATAATTGGAAAAGTTGAAAAATTCAAAATAAATAAAAAGAAAATTAAAATTAGGCTTTTGAAAACTATTGCTTTACAATGAAATAATAAAAAAAATCCTTTTTTTCCCCATTTTTTTTTAAATCTGGTCTTTTCTATTTCATCGGAAAATAATTTCAATTATTTCCGCTAGCAGATGACAAAGCATTGCTATCATGTAATTTTTCTCCTTAATTGTGCTTCATCTCAACTCTTCTATACATCATGTCAAACATCTCCATTGCAAGCTTATTAATTTAGCTTTCTTTGTATCCATAATATGTTTTATCGTATCTGTTTTTGACGCAATCAGTCATGTTTAATCGATATATTCTGTTACTTACCATAATTTTCAGAGAATATTGTTTAGTCTTTTATTTCATTTTTTAAAATTAAGTCTGTTCTGTAAATAAATATAATGAAAACATTATTTCGAAATACATTTTTATTACTATATTAATAATTGAATTTAAAACACTTAATAGCGTTCTACTTTTTACTTATTAATTCAATATTCATAATCCACTATTATAAATAATACGGAGTGTTGTAATGACTTTTTAAAATTCACCACCAATTACCTCTCTTTACGTGTACGGAAATTTAATTCAATTAATAAATATACTGGCAATTACATGAAATTTTAAAAGTTTATTTTACATGACGATAATGAAAAATTAATTGCAAAATTCCATCGGTAGCTGCATGGAATAAGCTTCTGAAAAATAAAATATATATGTTGTTCTGTTTCTTATGGTACTTGTCATGGATAAGCCCGCTGCTACGAAGACAACGATTTAAGCCGATAGGCAGCGCCTCTTGTTTTAGTAGCGCCGACTAGGGCCAAGGGTATACGACTTTGCCACTCACGTATCACTCATTCGTTTGCATAACCACTTTTTACAAGGGGGGGGGGGCATATTCACACATCTCATAAAGAGAACAGAGGAAGAACAACCATGCCCGAACCGGGACTCGAACCCAGGACGCCCAGATCACGGGGAAGACGCGCTATCCCTATGCCAGGACCTATAAAATATATATACCCCTATAAAATATATATTTATCTGATTATCTGTTTAATTAAATATTGTTTTGATGCTCTTGCTCTAACTCTTTGAAAGTGGCGTGCATTCTTTAAATAAGATTAACTGCAAATCGTCAAAATTTATGCACACGCTTTTACTTGGTGATTACTTGGTGTAGTTGGATTTCTTCCAAAACCATACTTAAATAATTTATATTGGAGTTAATTTGTTCTCTAATATTGCATAATAAATGTTCGGTACCTATTTTCTTTTCTAAACTGGTATGCATATTACAGAACTTCACTTATGTCATTACCGTCATATTAAAATTTTTTTTTTCAAGAACAAAGATTGTTACATTGGCCTTAATTTTACATAGTCAAAATCGGAAATTTTTTCAATTGACCAATGTTCCTTATATATTTAACTTTCTCTTTTATATGAAAGAAATTTTAATCTTTTGCTTAAATTTTTTCATTAAAGAAAAAAAATATTGAATGATTATCTGCAAACAATATAGATTTTAAAATAAAATTCATGTAAAATATACATTTGTTTAATATGCGTGATGTTCTCTTATCCAAGTCTCTTTTAACATAGTGTTCATTATGTTAGGAGCTATCTCTTTTTTAACAGAGACTATTCATTATTAGTATTATAGTTTACTCATTAAACCCATAGTATTTTTTACTGCATTATTGCATTTTTTAAACATTTTAAATTAAAAAAAATGTAAAAAGTTAGTTTTCCACAAAGCTTAATTCTCCAAGAAACTATGTCAAAAAATCATATTAAAACAAGTCTCCCCCTGTTAACTAATGATTCCCTTTTATTCATAGCATGCTCCCTTAGGTTGCATTAATGTTTAAGTATTTTTATTTAGAGTTCATTAAAGCTCTTAAATTGCCAATGGCTGCCAAAGTTTTAGTTAATTATAGGAAATATTATTCTAAGAAGTCGAATCTCAAATATGATTCTTAAAATCTCAAAATGTTGGCCCCAGAATAAATTTGAAAGAATGTTAAATTTATGATAATAACAAAAGAGCTATCAGATAGAAGGAACAAAATTAAATAGCCGCATCGCGTAACTGCCCCATATTTCCTGTTTGTTAATTTTGAACGAATGATTTATTTGTTAATTGACAAGGAGTAACGGTTTTCTTTGCAAATTATTCTAATTCCAATTTTTGCTCTACATAATATGACGAGTTCTTAAAAAATAATGGAAGAATAAATTTTTTATTATTACCTTGATGTTAATATAAGCATTGATCAATTTTAAAAACATATGATGGAAATCAAAATTATTTGAGATAAAAGCTTTGGCTCATATTTAAAAAATGAAACAAATAAGTACCTGAAAATACATTAGTTAGTGCATTCATAAACTTGTACCATTCGAATGAGATCGAAAATCGTGAGCATCGTAGAAAATCTAATTTATGAAAAATGAATGAGTAATTTTCTGGAAAAATATAATAGTTAAATTACCTAATCAGTAAGATTACCTAAAAAATCTTTGCAAATTTATTTCCTCCCTTGGATTCTCATTTAATGTTTAAAGGAGATGTTTTAAAACTTATTTATTAATTCTAAAGTTAATAATATTTTTTCTTTTCAGACTGATAATAATATAAAATATCAAACATAGCTAAGAATTCGCATAAATATAAAACTTCCAGGTATGGATTAAAAATATATAATAAACAAATGAGATTTCATTTCAAGCATTGCTATACAACTTAATTAGTTAATAATACTATCGACTTGATATATATTGTCATCTTCTTGAGAGATATCTTTGTAATTACAAATTTCTGACTCCTTTCTTGTAAATAGATGCCACCACTGTATGTGAATAGCTTATTCTTTTTTAGTTGTGGCAATGCAGGCGATCCCCATTATTCTTGCGCATCTATTAGTTACATTTGGCAAATATTATTTAAGTGGGCAGAAATATTATTAGAACTTTCAAGAATGATCACATTGCTTTGGGAATTACTCTTATATGGATCATAGAAAAATAACTAAAGTAATATGATATATATTATATATCATTGTGGTCAACTTGATATATTTACACACATTAGATTGCCCATATCTACATTTCCCATTTAAGGAGGTAATTTATTTGGAAATTATGATAGGAGAATAATTTAGTATTTATTTTTAGGTACTTTTTCCTTTGCCTTGAGATAAAGTGTAATATTTATTTCAACTCGAATTTTTTTCAAATAAAATTAGTACATTTAAAAGAATGCTAAAAATTCCATGTGTATCGTAATCAAAACTTAAGAAATACATTTTCTACTTTTAAAAAAAGGAGAAAGTAATATCTCCTGTATAATTATTCTCAATATAACCCTCCTTAATTCAATGTGTGAGAAAGACTAATAATAGTGATGATGATTCATTCATGTATTGTTCTATATAATCCCATTCTATTAATCGGACAATATAAGATATAAATATATGAAAAGAAATGAACCCGAAAATTTTTGAAATCTTTAAATAATAATAGAAAAACATACACAAAAAAAGTAGGCTAATTTAAAATCGTCAAAATTAAAAGTAAAAGAATATATTTCCTATGAATGCTTAGCGTGATAGACAGCTTGTTGAATTAAATGGATACAGTATGCAGTATAGAGTTTAAATAACGTTTTCATTAATTATCTCTAAGTATATTAAGTTCATTTTTCTGTGTTTATTTGTAGGCGTGATGGAAAATAATATATGTTTTCAGATGTGAAAGGAGTTCTGGGAGAAGATTCTTTTCGTTACAAGATATATGATTATCATAATTTAATACAATGTTATTTGGACAAAGTAGCGATTTCTTTCTGATTATAGATCTGTATTATGTTGATTGCCATGTGATTCCTTTACGATTCACCCATATTATCTAAACAGATACTTACCTCTCTATTACAGTTAAGATATATTAAATAAATTGTCATCTAATTAGATAGGTAGTCTGAATCACAGATGAGAGTCATAGCTGAGAATTTTTTAGAACAGAAATGAGTATTCTAAAAAAACAGTTGACCATAAATAAAAGGAAAGAACAACAATAAATAATAAATAGCATACTCTTTTTCAAAAAATACGTAAAACCAGCCATCTTTCGTGACCAGTTAGCTCGAATGGAAATATTAACAGAATTTATTTGCAACTAAATCACTTAAGTGTATGATTTCTGTAAAAAAAATATTTCTAAGCATTTTAGCAGACATTAAAGTTGTGTTAATTTAATAGCCTTACATCTATTTTGTCAATTGTGTATATGAACTAAGAAAAATTAAACACCATGATATCATAACATTATTAAAAATACAACTAACCGGTTCATTTACATTTTAATTTTAGGGATAATATAACTTTCCTTTTTTATTCTCCATGTTAACTACACAGATATTAAACAAAATCTTTCTTCGTTTTTATCAATGGAAAAGAAATCAGGCGATAAAATATTGAAAGAAATAATAAAAACGATTTGCATTCAACAATGGAATAAATAATTGAGAATTATGGAAAAAATGAAAAAAAACTGCAAAACTTTGGTAATTTTGCCCAACAAGTAAAATTTTCAAATAAAAAGACAATTTTTATATTTCTTGCAATAACGTTTTCGGAATTTATTTTTGAAAATTATTCAAAAAAATCACTCAATTTATAATTAATTAAAACTTTATAAATTTGATGAAAATGATACATTCCTACCCCTAAAAGTATATCTGAACACAATTTGATAGTTCTAAGATAGGAAATCAGTTTCTGAAGAGTCAGGCACTCATACCCAAAGACAATGTCTCATTCTCTATAATTATTTCTAGAGATTAGCAAAACAGTGAAAAAATCCAAAAACGTAAAACAAAATTATATCATCAACACTTTTGTTTTGAAAAGAAATTACCAATAGACATAAAACTTAAATTTAGGGATGACATTATATGTTCTATTTCACTTAGAATAATATTTTTCGCATAAAAATATCCCAAAGTATTGCATTATATGGAATCGCGATCATTCCGAATTTAATAATATAAACTAGTTTTGTTATCAATAAATCAGAATTTCTATGTAAACCTTGTATATGTCTCAAATTTTTCATTATTTTTTCAGTTCAATAACTCTTAATTTTTTTTATATTTCATACAACAATATTCTTAAAAAGGGAATATTAAATGCGATATTTAAGTGGAAACTGCTCTTTTATGCTTTATATACTGTGCTCACATATGACAAACATAAAGGTAATTTATTTAAGTAGCATAAAGGTAATTCACTTAATAGTTTTTAAAAAATTTTCTCGGACCTGCGTTCTTCTAATAAACATATGGATAGCCAGGTTTTGGAGGTTAACAATACTTAAAGAAATCATATTATAACTAATATACAAATCAGAAATATATCAAAAAGGTTGCATGCATGTGCAGATTTGATTTGAATTCTTATAGCGCTAGATTTAATCAGATTCCAAGTATAGTTGTTTATATTGTAGCTAAACTTGACTTAACTTGGCTTGGACTGAATGACTCAGTAGTATAATATGTTGTGAACTGAAAGCGACAGTTCGCAATTTCGTATCTGACTGCTGGCAAATTGCCTAAAGATTGTTTTGTTATTCATTTACTTTCTGTTATTTCTCATTTTTTCTAGAATGTTCTTATAATTTCTGTATCTTTCTAAATCTGGGAAATTTGAGTCATTGTACTATGAACGTCTTGTGGATAAAAACAGATGAAAGGTTTAGTTCCTTGAATAAAGTTTCGACTTGAGATTAGCGAGTGTTGTCTTTGACTTTAGTTAACACACTGTTTATCTACGCGACAATATTTTCATTCCTAAACTCGTTTACCGAAGGAATACATCTGAGAAAATATCTGAATCTTCTCAATGATTACCAAAATTTTTATTAGTAAATTTTCTCTTTAAAGGGTAGTGCATCATATTTCAATAATCTGATTCAAGATAACAATTTGAAAAAAAGTTATTAAAAGCGAAAAAAACAATACTTAAACTTTAACAGAGTACTTAAATTTAATTAAAAGAAAACTTCAGATCAGTATTTCACTGTTTCTATTTTAAAAGATATATTATAGTTCAGAACAAAAAGCAAGACACATTTCAAACGACGCAACTTTTACCAGAGAAAATGCGATAACTCCAAATGGGATTTTTGTATAACCAGGAAATTTCACCATCTTCTTAAAAGATATTGATAATAGTTAAAACATTTACCGACGTTATATTTGTTGAAATCACCCCCTCCTCTTTTATGTCTCGAAATTATACTTCAAATTACAACTCTAGATTTTTATAAATTGGATATAACACAAATGCACCTATTTCTGCGAATGAGCTCCAATTTTCCATTCGATTTAGCAGTTTTTCTAATGACCTGTACTTCCATCTAAGTGCCCGATTTCTATCTATGTCTTCCTAGCGGTAATGAGAAAAGATAATATGTTGATTCAAGATTACGTTTTAACTACATTGTACGATAAGGAATTGCTAAGAGTATTACAGTAAAAAAAAAGAAAAAAAAAAGACAAGGTTATTTAAGTGTTCACCAGTGTTACACAAATGAGTTGATTGGTTAGATTATGACGATGGAGAAATTTTCACTGCCGCCATGACTTCTAATAAGATATTTATTTATTGATTAAGGAGTTAGATTGCTAAGCACTAATTTCTTATTGACAAATAAAGGGTTTCAGGAAAAAAATGAAATTATGTTTAAATTTGAAATGAGGAGAAATAATATACCTACGATCAATGCACTTATAAGAAAAAGAGGCGAAAGGCTAGATATTGTTCTTCTCATTTTTATGATTAAAGCATGGAAAATAATGCCGATTTTTGAAAATTGAAAAAGTTACTAAAAATAACATCTGTGAATAAATACTTGTCAGAATTTATAAATGGGGAATTAAAAGTTTTATAAAATTAATTAACATAACTTCCTTCAAAGGGATGAGATAATAAATATTCTAATTGAAACCACCAATAGGATATTCCTGAAAGTATGCGATATTGTTAGGAACATATCCTTGTCCTGAAATATAATATTTGATATTTTAAAATTAATTTTGAAGAACAAATTTGATAGGTAGAATTTTTTCATATTCATATTTCAAGTATTTCAAAATCTACACAACTGGGGACAATATAATAAAAAATCATTCTAATAATAAATATAAAGAAAAATAATTTACTTCAAAATTTGAATTTATTGGAAACGGCCAAATTTGCGAATTAAACTTGCAATTTGGGGAGGTGGAAATATTCATCCTTTCAAAGAGCGAAAAAAAAGAATTTTAACAAATTTTAATAATGTAGCTATAAAAGAAATAATTTGCATCAAATTAACGCAAATCACCTACATGAACGATTGTTTTTGAAATAAATTAAAAAATTGACTTTATTTAAATCTAATTAAGGATATTATTTTTAACTCTCACAAATTTCCCTTATTTAAGAAGCCTTGATATGTTCTATATATATGAACATTTGAGAACATCTTAATATTAAATTCAATTACTAGAATCATACTTTTTTTTTCCAAAAATACCAATATTTGAAGTATTAAGGAATCTTTTTAATCCATGTATTTCTTAAAAGAAAGTTGATAGTTTATTAAACTTTTTTTTATCTATTACTTTTACAACACGTCATGTAAAAATAAATAAAGCACACAATTTTATATTATTTTGCAATTTCATTAAAAAATTATTTGCTTCAAGATTTTGAGATATTTGCATATATAAAATTTTCAATAATTTTTTAAAACAAAATTTATTTTTAAGAATCTAAAAAAAAGTCGAAAGCTGAATATATATGACCAATTTTATTTTATTGTTTAACAAGGATTTTTATTATAAATTATGCATATTTCCCTCGAATATTAAGGCACCTGGTACATTTTAACTAGGCATAAATTCGAAAAATTCACTTTTTCATAGTAAAGTTTCTAAAAATATACTTACTTCTCTAAACCCAATAATTGTTCATTTTTATTTAACGATGCAAATTTTTATCCCAATTTTATTCATACGTAAGCATATGTTTTGATGATAAAATATTTAAAAGAAAGATTTATACTTTAGAATTTTTTAAATAATTTCTTGCACCCCCTTAATTTTGATCCAATCAGGAAATCTTTTGGTTCTTAAACAATTTTTAACTATCCTCTATACGTGTACAGACAATTACCGGCTAATCCATTTTCTATTTGCAAGTTGAATTTCGTGATGCTATAATCTTCTTTTTCTTCTTCTTATTTTTAATGCAAAATTAGTAAATAAAAATCAGAATTACAGTGGAAGAATCGTCAGATTAAATATTTAATGACATAAAGAAAAAGATTTGAATTTCATTTCAACAGGAAAAACTATTGTTGAAAGCAAAAACTAATTAAAAAAATGCGAAATTAAAGAAATGAAAGCACTGGCATTAAAGTATAAAAATTGTAATTTTTTTTGAAATTTTAAAACATGGTAAAATTAAATTTTTGTAATATTATTTTTGCTAATTATAATTATAATATTTGGATTTCATTACAACAGTAACAACTATTGTTGAAAATTAAGCAAAAAGTATTTTTTTAAAAAATACCAAAATAAAAGGAAGGAAAGCATTGCAATTAAAAAGGAACTATTGAAATAACAATTTACTGATTTTCAAAGCAGGGTAAAATTACATTTTTTTTTTGTAATAGTATTTTTTGAAACTATCATGAAAGATCTCCTTAACCTAACATTGTTTTCAATCACCACATATTTAATAACAACAAACTGCTCCAGAGTATACATTACAAACATTCAAAAACATTTTTTTTTTGTCAAATTTGATATCTAGCTGTAGATTATAGAGACAGACTTGTAGAGAGCCATAAGACAGATTTATATATACATTCTCTTTTATAAGAGGGACTTACAATAAATGCCCAGAAATTGTCAGTATTTTTTTATATAATGTCAGGAGTAGCCATAATACATTTTTACAGAATCGTATTCTCCACTTTATTCATTTTTTAGTCTAAAAGAACAAAAAAAATATATCGTATGGCTGATTAACTAAAATGTTATAACTTTGAAAAAAAATAATATATATTTGATAGAAAATGCGTACAGAATTTGAGGTATATTTTTTATTTTTCTTGGATGCTGAATTCTAAATGAATTCTTATTTCATGGTTAAGATTTATAAGTAATTTCTTCATACTTATATATATTTGAAATTTTAAAAATTATGCATAAATATGTAAAATAAAAAAATATATGAAATCAATTTAGTACGGACATTGCTGTCAAAGTGAAATCTAATGCATTTTTAAAAATCATTTGCTTGTTAGATATTTTACTTTTACAGAATCTTTAAAGCTAACATAATACATTACCCTGCAGAAATGTTGCTTAAAAATTCAACTGCAAAATCCTTCCTTAATTATTCTAAGGTTAAGCCCGAAAAAAAAATTGCAGCAATTTAATCTGGGCTGAATTTTTAAATTCTCACTTTTTTATGGAAATATAATGGATGAGGAAAAACAAGATGCATTTATCTTTTTATGTTTATTTTGAATAAAGCCAACATATGCTAATGACAGGCGTAAAATTTTGTAACCCTTCAGCTTTTATCATTGTAATTTCTCCCTATCCTCTCTAAAGTTTGTTTTTCTTAAGGGAAAAATATTTAAACTCTTTAAAAGACTGGGTAAAAAAAATCTCAATTTTTTTTTTATTCCATGCATCGTAAAATTAAAAAAGAAAATTATGTGAGAATAATTACGAGATGACACAAATTAAAAATTAAGACAAAGTTTCATCTGAAACTGGGAAAATGTAAATTTTTTCGGAAGAATGAAGCAATTACAATTTAAGGAGATTCTCAACTAAAAATAGGAAGGGAATGACTGATTCTAGACTTAAAAAAATGTAATTTAAATAAATTATGTTTTTATAGAGAATTCTTTTAAAAATTAGATAGAAAAAAGAACTCTAAAACAATAAAATTTAAGAATAAAAAATAAGAAAAAATAAAATAATTTTAATTATTCATTACAACAATTCATTTATAGAAGAATTTCCAGAATACATACTTGAAAAATTTTCCACGTATTTTTCTTATTTTCTTTTCAATTTTTAATTTTCTTAATACAGGAGGCATAGAAAAGCCATTTGAATATCGAAAAAAAATGAACATATTGATAAAAAATTATTTTACTTGTTTCAACTCTTTGAACTCATAATATAGTGCAGTAACATCTTTTCTAATCAAATCGTCAGTTTGATAGCTGCAGATATCGTCTTTCTACATAAAACGGGAAATCTTCAATCCGTGTAAACAAATAGAATGGCTGTCTTAAGCTAGACAAAGATATTTCATTTGTCAAACTGAAATCATGGTGGAGTTAAACTTTCTCTAATAAACTCTTAAGATTGATTATAAATTCTAAGGTATATAAAGATGTCTTTTTAGAATTACTTAATCCTTTAAAGGGCCATTTTTTTCTAGTTATATTATGTTAAAATATTTTTAGGCTTGAAATTAGAATAAGAAAAGGGATTCATTTAGATTATTAGATAAATTTAATTTGATTAATTAATTAATTTGGTTAATTAATAATTAAGTAACAAATCAAGACACATCATTTTGTCTGAGATAAAGAACTGAATCATCTAAGTTTCTGTCTTTTTTAAAAAAATTGTCAGAACTTATGCCAAAATATATAATTTCATAGTTTCATAATTTCAATTTGGTGGGAAGCATACTTCCAAAGGCCATAGAAAGGATTAAGTAAATTTGAGGAAAGTTACCATACACATTTCTTATTAATAAACTAAAAATACTGCCAGGATAAATGATTCCTATTTAATCTTCTTTGTTGAAATATCGAGAGATAATAAAAATATTGTAATTAAGCATGAAATATTTATGTTCTGAGAATTTATAAATATTCTTCAAAACATCGCCTACTATTCAAGAAATATGTGAAATTCAATGCAATGTTTTTTTTTAAGTTGCTGAGCATATAAGTAATTAATTAAATTTTTATTATAAAATATTAGTATTCAAAATATACTTATTCTTTTTTATAAATTGTTTATTTATTAGGATTCTGCCTATGAAAAAAGAAAACAAATAAGGGAGGGAAATAAATAAGATACTTTTTCTTTATATATTTTATTAATTTTATTTCCATGTTTATTACATAATATTCATTTTGATATTGTTTTAGATGATGATTATAATTTATTGACTGTTCAGGGGTAAAAAGATTGAATTACAGATATTCGGAGTCATCATTAGGTGACTAATTTCAAAGTTTTTCCTTAATTTTAGATAAAAAAAGTTTTTTTTATACATTTAATATATATTTAGTGCACTATTCATTTAAAAAAATTACTGAGCTTGCTTGATTATGTACGGATTTTGCTGTTTTGGCACCTTTGCCTTAGATAAAGTAGGGAAACTCATTTCAATATCCGCATAGAATTTAATGAGCTAAATTATTATAGTAATATATATGAATCATAATTCACTTGCAAACTTTATTATTCCAAGTATTTAGATTCATTCAAAGGTGTTGTACATTCAGGGATTTACGTCACTAGCATCTATTCTAGCCTGTCGGAATATGTAATTTTATCCTAGAGCATCAGCATTAAGCTGAATTTTTTTGGCGGGAGTGGGGGGGGGATGATGGAGAGTAACAATTATCACTACAGTCTGCAATAAAATATTCATATTTATTGTATCCATGGTAGTTTCAGTACTTGCGTAATATTAATTTTGTTTTAATTGCTGTTTTTTTATTTAAATAAATGTGTCTTGTAAAATTAAGCATGGTATTAGTCTTTAGTTTTGTGGCTACACCCATAAACTGATTAGAAATAGTAACTTTTTAAGATAAAACAATCTACTGAAGACTTCATATAAATGCTCCCTTTTAAGATTTTTTTAAAATAAAATAACTCAAATGTTAAGAAGGATGACTTATTTATAAACTTAAACGATAAAAAGAACACAATAATGAAATTTTGAATAAATCTTATTTAAATTGTAGCAAAGCATGCCTTTAGACAAAATACAGTAACATAGCTTTTGAATATTTTATTAATTATGTAACTAACACATTTTTGAAGCAAAATTTGCATATCATTGCATTTTATATTTTCAACACGTACAGAATGAAAACAAAAATAATAAAATGGGGAAGAAATAGTCACATAATATCGTTTAGCTGACTTTCCTCTATAAATGTGTCCTAACTCAAACAAATTTTCTGTTAAATCAAGTCAAGTGGTTATTTTATTTAATCGAAGAAAGGATTTTTCAATCCGTCTTTATAATTTCCCACTCTTTCGCAACCTCACAATCCCTTCCTAAGGGTAATGTTGGTAGTAATATTATTATAAAGAATCTTTTGAAAATCTCGAAAGAATTTTGGAACGCGCGGCAGAAAATATGCTGCCCATCGAAGAAGCATTTCGCTATCTTTTTTTTAAAATGCTGTCTTTTACGGCGAGTTCAAAACATTGGAAGTTAATTAACGATTGTGAAGAATTGAAATCTAATTAAGTTTTTTCTGCACCTCTGGGAAATTGACAAGGCGTCAATAACATCCCTTTTGCGCGTAAGTGGTGCTAATAAGCCTTACATCAAATGTGAGAAGAGGGACAAGAGAAAAAAAGTTTTCAAAGAAAATAAAAAAATTCCAATTCGGAATCATAAAAAAGGCTTCAGATGAATTAAGCAATTTTAAAAAGAATTAAGAGAGGAAATGATCTTTAAAAAAGAGTTGTGGTGATATCTTTTAGATAGGAAAGATCGAGTAAATTGTGCTCACTGTTTACCCTGTCACTATTTATAGACACTAATGAATGGAAATGGCAGAAACAAAATAAATCCGTTGGGATTTATAAGTCTGAAATTTAATTCCTAATTACGCTAGTGGTTATTTCAACTACGTTGCAATTTCATTCCGTTTTTGAGTCTCATAAAAACGGATTTCAGCTGTGTTTATCGTAAAAATAAATAAAAACAAGATGATTTTTTCTCTTTTTAGCTGGAAATTAATTAGTTTATGATATTTTATATATCTACACAATAGCGAATAATCATATTGCAAATTTTCTAATTTTTTATTAATCAAATGCATTATTTTAAAGTTATTTAACATGCTATTTCAATTTTTAGAGTATTCATTGTCAAATTCTTACTATGCTTTTATATATTATTCGCAGAATCGTATATTAAGTTAATATAAAAATATTTCAATATTAATCATCATTATTTCCAATTTTTGGCTCATAGATTTGGATTATAACGTAAACTGTTACGTTTTTTTAAGATTTATTTAAAGCTTCATTAATGTTATTATGAAGGGATAGATATATCGCTTTTGAACTATTAATACATTTATACTACATTAAACAACATCATTTACTTAAAATTCCACATCAAGCAAACGGAAAGACATTTTGATTCGATTAATTTCACTTGTTAAAAGAATAGAGCCTCACAGCATAGACATTCTGCTTCTGTATTCTAGACTAACATGCTGTTAATATGACGGTATATTTTGTTTAAAATATATTGACTTATAAAATTTTAATGATCTGCATAAGTATTTTGATACTATATTTGAGTATGATTGATTTCTTTTAAATTTGTTTATAAACGTGTTTAAAAATGCTAATTATTATTAAATGATTCCGAAGTAGAACATTGAGGAATTTAAATTATATTATCACATTTGGCTGTTCCATTTTAATATCAATTTTTAAAAGATCTGAACATAGATGGTTAAAGAGTAAAATTTTTGTTTGCTTTTTAGCGCCTCCCTTTTTATTTTATTTGAAAAATACGAACAAAACTATTTGTAACATCAGAACAAAATAGATAAATTTAAAATTATCACATATATTAAAATAATTATTGATTTAAAATTTAAGGTCTTTGCCTTCCTGCTAAGCACTTCTTTCAAAATTTAAAATTTTGATAATACAAACATATTTTTAACCACATTAGAAAATAAAACTGAGAATTCCAATGAAATTCCATGGCATTTTTGAGATTATAAACAATTAAGGTAAATTTTATTGAATATCAGTAATTACGCTAGATGTCCTCTAGCAAATTCTTGTAAATATATTTTAATTACTTTTTACACCATTTATAATTAATCTCTTTAGCCATCTTATGAACTTAAGATTTCCCATAATTCTAAAAGTTTTGGAAATAGCCACAATTACATGAGAAACCTTAAAATTCTTATTCAAAATTATTAATTTTTTTCTAAAAGAAGGATAAAATAATCAAATATAAACCGAAAAGTTATCTTTTGCTTCATACCATCACTAGAAACAAGTACAAGATTTTGGGAAAATTACATTTCAATACCTGAAAGATATTTTCTCAAAGGAGGCTTGTGGTAAAGAAAATAAAAATGCAGTTTTCCAAAAGTGCATTTAAAGATTTTAATACATCATAAATTTTTTTATCACTTTAGAATGTTAAAATTCGTTACATTTGCAGATCAAATTATCTTTTTTCTTGAGTTTAAACTGAATTTTTTTCTTTTAGTGTTTAACGCCATTTTTTGTACTTTATTGTAGTAGGCAATGACTGATGTTTCTATATTTTAAATCTGTTCTTTGAAAATTCCCCTGTATTATTTAAACATTAGTGGATCAATCATTATTTCTATGAAAATGGGTTATATATATTTATATCGTTAATTAAGCTATAACTCTGCAATATGCATTCCTTAATTTTTTTTCTGCAAACTATATTTTCTTTAGGCAAAATAAAACATTAGAAAATGTTAAATATTTCATTATTTTTCTGTTGAACAATGTAATAGTTATTGAGAAATTTTTTATTACATTGTTCTCAGTATGTTGGTTCTATATTTTATAGCTGAATCGGAAAGGCCATACGGCTTTTTAACTATTTTTCATCGTGTTACTTTATTTACATTAGTTTATTTGCTCTGATACACGGAGTTTCATTGCAATAGCATCAAAGGAAAAAATAAGCTGCTAGTTCATTAAATTACATTTTTTATCAACCTCCAGGACATTTTTACATATAGCAATAGCATAATAAATAAGCAACTTGTTTGTAAATTTATTTTTGAATTTTATAATAAAAGAATTTGTTCTTTTCTTTTTGTATATGTCCTATTATACATCCTCACTTCTCAGAGAGGATTGTGATTTTCTGAAAGTATTTTTCGTAATCATAAGCCTTCTGGATTTATAATATCCATAAATTGCTCTTTATTGCAGTTCTTACTCTTTCAGTTGTCTTTCAAACATTCTAAATGCTCCCAAGAATTTTCATGTTTAACAGCTTTTTGTAGCTTGACTGCAAATATGCTTCATATAATTAATAGTATTCTATCATTGCTTCTTTTCTCAGTTACATAAATCTAAAAGTTTATGTAACTGAGATATAAATATTCAGTGACATATGACTTCTGTATTTTAATTTCTAACAAAAATTTCAAAAATATCTCCTTAAAAAATCAACAAAAAAATGAAGATATTGCAATCTAAATTTTTCTTAAAAATAAGAAATATATTACTTATAGAAAAATATTCCTTAAGAATAAGGAAATGACCATTCAAATTAATTGTTTGCAATTAATTTAAATTGTTATTCAATTAGTTGTTTGTTTTGAGTTCTTTGGCAAAGTCTGATTACTAATTATACTATAACTTTACTTTTAGCAATCGTAAAAACAAAAAAATTCCAGATACCTAAATGTATTTAATTTGATTTATTTGGGTTCCGGTTTTTCGGGAAAAATTTCCGGATACCTAAATGTATATTCTATAACGAGAACAAATGAAATAAATTTCAAAATTTTTTATTAAAGCAAAGAATTTAGCGTAAGCATATATCTTTAATATTAGTTACCTACTTTGATTATGGACCAAGAATAATACTTCAGGAATCTGCTTTGGTATTGTAATCTGCAACCGTTAGTTGCTAGTTAATAAAAATTATTTGCTGCTTTTTCAGATTGAAAAGTAGAAGCGGGTTATTTGAACAAAATAACCAATTTATAGACATTCGTTCTCATAGGTTTCAAGTATAAGACAAGTTTCATTTTTACTTGCAAAGATA
The DNA here is from genome assembly GCA_026543865.1 of Argiope aurantia. Taxonomy (NCBI): domain Eukaryota; kingdom Metazoa; phylum Arthropoda; class Arachnida; order Araneae; family Araneidae; genus Argiope; species Argiope aurantia. The sequence continues at coordinate 18,891 of JAPMOR010005835.1, forward strand.
ATTTTTTCAAATTATATTAAAATTTGCTATAACTAAGCATTACATAGTATTGAATTTGCTGCATCTCTTTTTTAATGCAATTTGCACTGAGTTGTTCTACATTGGAGCATAGAGCTATGGATTCTTGAAATCATCCATTAATTATTGCATTTTCGAAACTCAGAAAAGTTCCCGAATGAGGTTCTCTGTAGTGAGAAGAGGCACAATTTCTCGAAAATTTAAATCACTAGAGGATATGTATCAATAGACGTTTATGAAAATTCATGTATTTTTTTATAGAAAACTAAGGACTTTTCTTTAATTTGCATTAGGGTTTCAATCCATATTCATATATCAGAGAATAGAAAAAAAATATTCTTAGGAACAAATTACAAAAATTTATGATTATATAGTGAAAGGAAAATAAATTCGATACTGTGGTTGCTTTCAAAAGTTGCAATTATTATCTGGAAATCCAAGCCTCAAGAAAGGTGGATGCTTATCGAAAAATAATTTAGCTTCTTATTTCTTCTTTGAAACAAGTAATTATCTCGCATTCTGACTTCGTTAATAAAAATCGTCATATTTATAAAATACCTTTTAGAAGTTTCCACTAAAACCTATTTTATCTATGTTTTCATATAAGTGAATCATAAATTAAATAATAGAATTTCTCATATCGACTCTTATGCTCATATCCTGAAGTCAAACAAAAACAATATCAAGATGCATAGAAATTTTCATATCAAAATTATATAGATAGATAATTAATACTATTAATTGTTAATAGTTTATGATGATCAATAGTTTAACGTTATTTAAAGTTTTTAATAGTGAAATGCTAACTAATACTTTTAATCAATATGATGACTATTCTTGTTTTTATATTAGTTATAATTATGAATGTAATCTAATAATGATTAACGATTGTCAGTATTTTTGGTTAAAGACAATGAATATATTTAATGATAATAAAGATTCATACCGTTTCATTAATGTAAAGGTTAATAAAATATCTTAATTATTTGTTTTTATAAAATTATCATTGATTTTCTCAAACATAAAACTTCATATAAATAGACTTATGTGTAAGTGTTAACAGTTCTGGAATAGTCTAGTTAATAGAATGTTAGAATTTTAACAGTTCACCAATAAAATTATGCTTTAAGACCTTTGAAGAAAAAAGAAGAAATTTAAATGAAGAAAAAAGAATATTGGATAGACAAAATGGATAGATTCCAAGCAAAATAGACAACGTAACAAGCGATATATCTGTTGTCAGTAGTCATATGAGTAACCGGAGAAATTCTTCCTATTAGTGGGTGAATTTCAGGATTGAATTATCGTTTTATATCTTCTGTCTGCTATATCATTTAGTGAATAACCGCACTAGTACTAGAATAACTCGTGAATCATCTTTGTATCGGACATTGTAGCAGGAAACTAATACATTATCTGAGATAATACGATGCAGTGTATGCTGACTGCATATCTAAAGCACCCATGTCATTTTCATGCAACTAATACTATTTAATCTAATTGTTTAAATAATTAGATCATGAGATTATATAAATTGGATAATAGTGTTGCATTAACTAATTCCCTCTTCTCAGTTGTTGAATACTAATAATTAGAAATTTATTTCGGCTAATAGATTAGGTATAGAAATAGTTTAAAGGGAGGAAATACTTTGAATATATCGCGTATATACACTTCGCGTATAGATCAGCACAAATTATTTAATAATATTTCATGCAATTAATGCCTTTTTGAATTTTAATTTTATTTATAAGAATAGTTACCTGTCAAATATAAATTCAGCCATGAAAAACAGAATTTCAGATGCTCTTCATGTTTAACATTCTACTCATACGTTTATTGGTATTATAGAAAATATTAATGAACCACTGCTTACTATTTATCCTCAATTAAATATTGCAGAAAATAATTATTAAACGATTATTTTAGATATTCTTATGAGGCATCCTTTTTTAGCAACGGAAAAAAAGCTGTTTTCCAATAGCATCAGATCATTTTACCATAGTTTTAGAAAAATAATACATATTTTTTTTCTTTGTAACCTTATTGAAATTTGTTGAAAAAATAATACTAATCTTTTAGAGAATTTTAATACATTTACTATTCTTAAAATAAGATGTTTCTTATACTATATTAAGGGAATTTCTGTTTCACTTGAATCGTAATCTAAAATTACTACTATGCTTGAGAAAATAAGCCAATGATAGCAAACGATCAATATATCATTTAAACAATTACTATTCGTTATATCATCAATTCAATCTCAAAACAATATATTGTGGCAAGATTAATTTCGTGCTAGTAATAGTTAAATATAGTCCTGATAAACGTACAAAATATTGAAATTCCAATAAATCTTTTTTGGCATGAGATGTCAAAGAAGGATTTCAACATTGATGTTACCAAGATAAAAAATTACACTGGAAAAGAGTTTCTGAGCAGTGATTTCACAAAGTGAAATGGATTTTATGAATAGCATTTCCCGAAAGGTTTGAATAACATTTTCACGTCTGAATAATGTATGTCTATATAAGCTCACACATATCTGAATACATAGACGAAAATTTATTTCTTTGAAAATTTATATTAGTTGGAAATTCCTTTTCAAATCCTGTCAAGAATATTTCGCAAGAGCAGAAAATGTTATCTTTTGAAAATCATTGCATGTATGTTTTAAAATGGTATTCATTCAGTAAAAGAAGTTACTACACTTGCTTTCAAAAATCTGTAAAGAGAAATTTAAAATAGGTTTTCTTTCTTGCTTCTATTCTGAATTCACTGCATTTTCAGGTAAAAGAAAATTGTGAATAAAGTTAAGAATGGGGGAAAAAACACCGTTCAATTTTAAAGAGGCATTATTTTTTCCTTCAAAATATTATTGATTTTGAGAACCATCCAAAAATTTTCTATTGTCTATTTCCTCTATATGCTGGTTTGAAATTTAAATTATTCATTTGTTGCATTTTTGTCTTACTGTTTGGCTTCGTGTAAATAATAAAGATATGGTTGATAAGTGAAATAACTGTTGCACCATCATTTCTATTACAAGATTATAACTGATACTCAGAGTTACGAACATTTACTCAAACGCAGGATTGGTATTAAGGGAACAAAAAGAATAAAATTTTATGGGTATTGTTCACAGAAATTGACAATCACTCCACCAGGTGCATGACACTGTCTATATGAGTTTCATATACAAGAATTTTCCTGCCCTTTTCTTCTAAATGACTAATTAATAATGAATTAGTGAAAATATTAAGATGCAGTACATTCATTGAAAACAGATGCCTTTGTAAAATTTCATGTTTCTAACACGTCAAAAAGTTATTGATAAGTTGATTAAAAAATCACGCCTTAATATGAGAAATAAATTAAGCTAAGAAAAAGAAAGTTTATTGTAAAAAAATAAAAATAACAATTTTATGTTAAAAATAGTGCCGATCTTCATTTCTCATTTATTTTTATCTTGTGCAAGTTAAGTTTTGTGTAGCTATTATTTTAATTCTTAAAATTTCAGAATTAATAAAATTTATAAAAATTGCCAAAATCAACCAAAAGAAATTTACATTCAGTTAAACATTTATAGAATTATTAATCAAAGAGACACATATACTAAATATTTCTTCCAGTCAAAACAGCTGAGTTGTATACTTAGATTTTTTAAAAGAGTTCTTAAATAATATTCTTGGTATCTTTTATATTCATATTTTTACAATAGTGAATAAATACATTTTAATAAGTAATCATTCCGTTATTGCATTATTATTTTGTAATAAATTAGTTTTCACTTTAATAAATTTACTAAGAATTAGAAAAAAATTCAATTGAGATACATAATATGAAGCAATAAAGAAAGGCCCATGAATTTTATTTAGATGTTTCGCATGAATTAGTGAAGTTTTTAGAAAGGAAAATATTCACATTTTATATCAGTGACAAATTTTTTACTACCTTAAGGTTTCCGCACTAACTTTTTAATATGTTCAGCCAAAACGCTGTAAAACAAACTCAAATCTACTGTAAAAATATGTAGCTTAAGCAGGCATAAATAAAACAAGGACCATAAAGAAGGGGACAACTTGTTTTTGAAAAAAAAAAAAAAACAAAAAAAAAACGAGACGCAGATTGCCGAACAGTTTAGAAACGAATATATTTCCTAAGTGACTTCGGTACTAAAAGGCAGAAATGAATCCTAAACTTCAACGAATTTTTTTATTCATAAATCTGAAATAAAATATGGTATCATAAATTTATGGAGAAAAAATGTTTATGTTCATAGTTTAAAATATGTTTTTCTGCATTATTGATGGCATGTTTTTTCGCGAAGAAAAGGGGAATTTATGGCCAAGAGTAATCGGAAGGAAATTACGATTCGAAAGTTTCTGTTCCGAACATTATAAAAACAACTCATAAAAACGTTTGAAAATAAATTTTATATTTTATTACTCTGCGAAATTATTTCATACTTGGAGTTAGAAGTAGTAAAATTATAACATCAAAACATAAAAGCAACAGATTAAAGAGTGGGGTATTTTGAAATGTTAAACATAGTTATGTTTAATAGTTTTTTTTACAGAAAGCTTTAAAAGTTCTTAAAATCTTTAAGAAAATAAATATAAAATGTGAAAACAATTCCTAAACCTCTATTTTAATATTATTGTTTATCATAGGTTTTTATATTTTCTTTAACACCGTTTATATTTACTTTAACACAGGTATTTATATTATATTATATTTTCTTTAAGACAGGTGTTTATATTACATATTTTCTTTAATACTTAACAAAAAAGTTTGTTACATAAAGATTTGTATAAGAAGATTAAAAGTATAATTTTATCTAGAATTTTTATAAATAGCTGCGAATAATCAGAAAATGACATACGAAATAAAAATACTAAATACTGTTGAAAGTTAAGAATGGAACATATTAAATTTACTGTGTAGTATATTTAAAGAATCAGAAAATGGAATTACATTGCTACAAAAGACAACGTGTCACATAATGATATTTAGCTTTTAAAACAGGCGTCTTTATAAAATCATGAAAATAACATATCGCATAAGAGATTTAATGGAAGTAAACACAACCAATTCAAACCAACACAAAACTCCCAGAGGACCAGTTGAATTCTTCATAAAGTTATCCTCATTTTTTTTCTCAGGAAGTTAAAATTACATATATTATACATTTCTTAAGTTAAACAAGATTTATATAATTGCAAAATTGCCTGGCTTACAAGAGAGAAAGTGCGGATTTAAAGTCAAAGCAGAGATGATGTACTGAAAGTTCTAATCATTACCAAAATAATATGAATCCTACGTTTTAATTGAAATTGTAGAAGAAATGCACATTTTTTCCCACAAAATTATAAAATATATTTTAAGACTGCACTAAACCTCTAAATTACACAAATAGTATTATTATGTGAACCTTAAACGTTGTTTCTTTTGATAAATATAATCTAATTCACGATAAATAGTTTTAGATGAATAATGCGAGAATGCAAATTGAAATAATCATCATTACATTGGCTGTTCATTGGTGTTTTATATTTTCCAATACAGATTGATATAAATTCCATTTATTACGAGTAAATCAATAAAAAGAATTTAAAGTTGATTACCATTACCATTTTCCTAACTATTCTAAATATTGAATATAACAACTTATTGATGTTTAGTTAAAATAGGGTTTGAAGCTATTTATACGCAGTTTAAACTGGGAGATAGGGAACGAATTGTTTTTCTGACACTCATATAAAAAATAATGATAAAATCAATAATGACCTCATTTTGAAATAATTGATTGCGTCCGATAGTTTAAAATTTTCCGCAGAAGTTTTAACAAGTCGCGTTTTATCAAAGCTAACTAAAATATGTTTTTTTCAGATTTCAAAAAGTAATAAATTTTTTTTATGAAAGAATATTTTAATTTATGGATAGCTTTTTTTTGGCCATAAGACAAATTTGTAGTGATTTTCAAAGTCAAAATACAATTCTGGTTTCCTAAACCTAATTTATTTCAAAATGCCATTTTATTTCAGCAAAATTTTATCATGCTATAAAGCTGCATTTCAATAAATTTAGAATCTACTTATGTGTTTCAATCGAAGAATACAAATTTCTACTTATTTTTGGAATTTTTAATCTTATAATGTATATTTTTACATATACAGAAAGGAGTTTTGGATAAATTGTGCTTATTTATTCCAATATTACAATAACATTGATATCCAAACCATACATTTGCTTCCATAAAGGTACAAATATTATCAATATTTTCATACATAAAACAGGCAGTTGATTGTTAGTATGTAGAAATTTAATCAAACTTATTTTGTTTAAATTAATAAAAACTATCCAAATAAAGATATGAAACTAAGGTGAAAGAATATCTCAATAATGTTAATGAATGCTTTGTCTAGAAATATCATAATATGAATTCTAAATAGATTTTATGGGAATAAAAACATATGGATGCATTTAATCATAAGTTAATTACCCAGTATATTATGTGTTTAAAGAGTAAAGATCATTAAAAACAATACATAAAATAAATGGATTTTACTTAACTGAAATTGCAAATTTTGAAATTACGAAATATATATGTGCAAACAAATTTCAATTTCTATATATTTTTATCTGTATAAGTCGGTTAGTACTTGTAATTTGCATGATTACTATATCGCTTGAAATTTCCCATTCAATTATTTAGAGATAAATATTGATTCGGGAGTCAAACTCGCGATCTCTATATTGTAATTTAAGTTATTATGCTACTATTTAAATAAATAATAAGAATGAGATTCTAAAAGGGCAAATAATTTTTAAATAATTGAATATAAAAATATTAATTCGTTCGTATAGTTATTTTCGAAGACAAGAATTAATGTTTATGTTTTGTGTTTTAAAATTATTATTTTTATATTTAACACTTTTAACTAAAACGAATAATAGAATAATAATAAACTAAACGATTGCCATTTTTTTCCTGTCAAATGCTAATGAAATATATATATATT
>JAPMOR010005847.1:0-37051 GCA_026543865.1 Argiope aurantia
GAGTATTTTTGTTTTTTGATGCTCATGATGAACAATATCAATGGGTCTTGACCATTTCCACATAAAGTTAGCTGTCTGTGTGAGAGGTTGTTGTCACTGAAGTCCAAACCTATGACTGAGGAATTAAGTCATTATAATTCCTTGTGTTCTTTCATTCCAAGTCCAAGCTCCTTAGAATATTTAGCTTTTTCAAATCCTGATTTTTATTGCTGCATTCTGAAAATGTTTCTCTTATTTTGAATTGCTTATCTGTCCAATTGAAAACACAAATATTTGGATAACAGTTTTATGTTCGCTTAATTTTTCTTTATTTAAAAATTTTTCATAATCCTTTCCTTTACTTAATTAAATAACCATAGAATGGTTACTTCTCAAAATAGAAATTACACATTTGACCTAGAAATTGATTCCAGAAGGAACATTTTCAAACTTCATGTTATTACTTTTCACTATTTTTGGGACTGCGGTGGCCTGGTGGCAAGATCTCGGCTTTGGAACTGGAGGGCTTCAGGTTCAAGATCAAATTCCATCGTAGAACAGTTGTGCAAGCAAGTCAGGTGCACATTATATTTATGAGGCCTAACATCCTCATGCTGGCATGGTGTGGAAGTTTGGAGAGGGGTTTCCAGCTCGGGTGTCTCCTTGTCATTTGATTGTAGTTCAAAATGATAAGGTCCATTCCAAAATAGCCCTAGTGTTGCTTTAAAATGGGACATTATTATAACTAAATTAAACTTTCATCATTTTGGGGGTATTTAAATCACAGATAAGAATTTCATATTTTTTTTTATTTAATATTATATATTTTCAAGACATCTTTAGTTTAAAATAATACTAAATGTATTTGGAAGACCTCGTGATCTTGATAGGATCATGTGGACTTTTTGAAAATGTATTTTGTTTTGATTATTTTCTGTTAAGGAGAGTGTGGTATGATCTTAATTATTTAAATGCTTTTCCTACTCGTACTTGAGGTCCCTCTTTCCAGCAAGACCCCTTGACCTTATATTGATAATTATATGCTTTAAGTAGAGTCATGTTTTTTTTAACTGAAACTAATAATGTCCTAAAATTTCTATTTATGTATTATCTTAGATTATTTATTTACTGAATAACATGATTAATATTCCATTCTCTTTAAAATTCTAGAAATATATCTGCTCCTGTTGAAAAGAAAAGGGGAAATATCATTCATCCTACAGAAGTTATATCTTCAACTTCCAGAGATAATTCTTGTACTTTGCAGAATTCCTCACCTCTTAAAGACTTTTCTGCCTCAGCAAAAAATTCAAACATTTGTAAAAATATTATAGCCAAAAGCAGTACTTCAGATGTTCAAAGTACTTCATTGATCAAAACGGATACTTTCATCAGTGATTCAAGTAATACAATATCGGAGAGCCATTACCATTCGCAGTCAAACAGTCAAGTACAATCCTTTAATGATAACTCTTCTTTTCAACAAAATATATGTGGAGAAGGAAATTTTGAAGCTTCACATTGTCTGGGCAATGTCTCTTCTTCTCCTTGCTCTTTTAAGTCTGAGAATACTTCTATTGATGTGAAATCTGTAGAAAAAAGTTCAATTAATGTTAGTGCCGATCTTAATAAATCTAAAATTAGAAATAATGCTACTGAAAAATCTGTAAATAGAACTTTGATGGAAGTTAACTCTTCTTCGTGTATATCTGAAATGAGAAATGTGGTTGATGAACAAATAAAAATAAATTCAACAACAGTTAATACTTCTTTAGATGAACATAAAATAAGAAATTGTGATATTGAAGAACCTGTAAGAATTAAAGAATGTGGGAGAATTGCACAAAATAGCTTGCTTAAAGCTAATGATAAATGTATAGAGAGAATTTCATTGGATGTTAATTTATCTATACCTGAAAGTTCTCTTGAAATTGATGCCCCACTGAAAATATCCAATTTAAAAAATTATGACATTAAGAAACCTGAATGTCAAAATTCAATAGAAGTTGATTCTTCCTTGTATTTATCTGAAGTAAATAATAATGATGTGCAAATGCACGTGGAAGGAAGTTCAGTGGAAGTGATTTCTTTAATTGTACCTGAAATAGCAAATAATGTTGAAAAATCAGTAGAGGGAAATCCAATAAAAGCAAATGCTGTTCTGAATAAATTCAACATAAAACATACTGATGTTGAGAAATCTGTGGCGAAAAATTCAGTTACAATTAATGCTTTGTTAGATAAATCTGAAATAGGAAAAACTAATATTGAAGCATGCAGAAAATGTAATAATGTTGAGAAACCTTTGAAGGAAAGCTCAGCTGAAGAAGCAAATGTTTCTTTGGTTAAACCTGAAACAAAAGATATAAATGATGAGAAAATTATAGAAGGAATGTCAGATAAAGTTACAATGCCATTGAATAAATCTGAATTATTTGGTAATACTGAGAAACCCATTGGAGGAAGTTTAATTGAAGCTCAACTGTGCATTAAAAAAGAATTAGTAGAAGAAACACCTGGTGCTTCTGTAAAAAAACATGTTACCTCAATTCAAGGAACAGACATGAAATCATTTAACTCCGAGAGTAGAGAAAATGGTGAAAAACATATAAGTTTTGGTGATGTTAAATTTTTCCCATCAATCTTGAGAGATACAGAATTTAAAAAGAAGCAAAATAAAAAATTTAAAAAAGATTCTTTACAAAAGCTTAGAAACGTTTTTACGAAAGAAAATCTGAATATTAATACTATTTGTATGGAAGTTCAGCAAGACGTAAATGATGCTACAGTTCCAAATTTTATGGAATTCATAACTGATAATTATCAGAAACTTAAAACAGAGTTGGACAGAATAAAAAATTCAAGATTCAGTAAATTTAAGCATAAAACAAATCCTCTTCTTTATAAACTTGGAAATATTAATTCCAACATCACTGATAAGTATTTTATGAGATACATACGTTCATTAACTGATTTTTTTATTACTCCTAAAACATCATTTGATATGGCAACTATAGTTTATTTAATCGTGCATTATCTTAGCAAAATTAAAAGAAACCCAAAAAATTTACGTACATATGTTCACAATCAAGAAATGTATGTGTTTCTACCACGATCTGAAAAATGCATTGTTTCAACTCTTTTTGAAGTTGAAAGGAAGTTGGTGCCAAACTTGCATGGATTGATAAGAAACATTCTAAACATAATTCGTCGAGTGTTGGTTTCAAAGAAACAAATGGATGTGAGGGGTCTTGCATCACTGTGTAGAGTCTTTATGAGTCTGTGCAAACAGAATAATGACAGATTGGAACCTCTTTTCTTATGTTGTGAATTATTAAGATTAAGGATTCCATTGGCACCTTACCTGATTAACTCACTTGCTGCTATCTGGAGAGAACCATTTTATTTGTATAATCAATTTTTAGGTAATCATTTATTTTAATATATATACAAAGTGATTTTTTCCAATTTCATGGGGAGGTTGTGAGCATCTCAAGAGACCGATTTCACATACGAAAGTATGTCCGGAAAATTTGTCTGCTTGGACAAGTGAGGTGAACACAGGGAAACAGTCAAGTTAAGTGATAATGAATGCAACCTTCATTTCAATAAGCTAAAGTACATTCATTACTAGTAGGTGCTCAAAATTGCAACCATTTACACGGACATGGGATTCACAGCGCCATTGCATCAACCACTGAACATTTCCAAAAAAACACCTATCATATCACAGGCAATGCCTGTGGAATATATGTATGTGGTATCAACATGACGGAGCATAGCAGACCATAGCACATTTGTTGCATGCGACTACCTGAACCAAGCATTTGGAGCTAAATGGATCAGCAGAGGTAGACTGAACGTTTGGCCACCAAGGTTACCTGTTTTATCACTCATAGATTTCTTTTAGTGTTGGGTCTTAAAAGACCATGTGTACAAGACCTTTGTTGACAGTGAAATGTTGCCAGAGGCATTGTCTGTGATATGCCAGGTGTTTTTGAAAATGTTCATTGGTCAATACACAGACGTTATGAATCCTGTGTTCATGTAAATGGTCGCAATTTCGAGCACCAACTTTTAACTCGTACTTTACCATGTTGGAATGAAAGTCGCATTCGTTACTACGTAACTGTACTGTTTATTGTATACACGGCATTGTCCATTTTATCCATGCAGACGACGTTTGCAGATATACTTTACTATGTGAAATCGGTTTCCTGATGTATTTCTTACTTCACTATGAAATTTGAAGAAATAATTTTGAATCGCCCTGTATGCATTTGTGTAAAGATGTTTCTTAATTTAATTTTTAGATTAATTAATTTCCTATTTTTTATTGTAAATTAACCCATATTACTTTATTCTGAAATGTTCTCTTATTTCCTGATCCAAATCCCACTTTTTATATTTAATTCTCATTTGTGCTCTAAAAAATTACTTATTCTTTGGTTTTTGCATTCTAAGCTGTGGCATAAAAATCCTTTAAACTTACTTATCTTACTAAACCTTAATCCTTAAACTTGCATCTATTGCATACCTTTAAAAAATGTCCGATTCCCTTTCTTAAATCGACATATGTCCAAGAAATCCTTATAATAAATCATAGTAAAAGCACAAAGGAAAAAATTTCCTACACTTTCCTTGTGGGTTTAGATGTAGAGATGCATTTCATCATTGCTTATCCCCATATACATCTTGTCCACTCATGGAAAAATAAATTGGAAGTTAATTCCAAATTTGTCTACTTTTTGGCTATGCAGCTGCAAAATTATGCTACATACATAAATATAATGTTTCTTATATGATATTTAAATATACTCAAATTTGCACCAAGTTATTTTTTAATATTACTTTGGCTATTTAATTACAAATTATATTTTTTCTTGTAAATTGCTGATAATACTGTGGTATATGAAATAACTAAATTGATGCTTTAATTTTTTAAATTTTTAATAATAATTTTTATATTATCACCTTCAATGGATTTTTCACTTTTCTTTAATAAAAATAATAATAGCAATTTAATAAAAATAGCAATGCTATTTTTGAGTTGATATATTTTATTTTGCTATTATTGCACAAATATTTGCAAATTTTTTTATTCTAGATGAGCTTTGTTTTCTTACTTATGATACTAACATTGCTAAACTTATCTTCAATTTGATAGAATTTAAAATTTATCTAACCAAAAGGAGAGATTTTTAATGCTTACCTTTGCTGTTTCAGATAAGTTCATTCTCTGATACAGATCCATCTTATTTGATTTATGTAATCATTTTTCAAAAGCAATATAGAGCGATCAATGCCTTATTTCTCTTTCTTCTTGAGATGCAATGGAAGTTGTTTAGTATTTCAATAAAAAAAACCCTAAAATATATAATTTATATATAAAATACACTGGTGTGCAAAACTTAAGCAAGAGGTATGTTTTTTGCCATAACTTCACGAGAAATCATCTGAGAGACATGAAATTCAGAAATGGGATACAGCATTTTGTTCTGAAAGAATGACGAAAGCATAGTTGCACATAAATGAATACAATGCATACAGTATGGAATCAAACATAAAAAGGCTTTATTGAACTCATAGTATCGTTACACATGATTGTCTGTCCAAGAGGAAGAACAGCAAGCAGATGTTCCTTAGTATGGATATGCCCTCCCCTTACTGCAATGGTTGCTTCGCACCGTCTCCCCATACTCAGCACCAGATTGTCCAACAGTTCTTGAGGTAAGAGTGCCCATTCCTCAATCAGCATCTGTTTAAGTTGTCGGGTGTTCCCAGGAGGATGTAATCGTGCCGCAAGGCGTCTCCCCTGTTACTGTCCCGACCTCTCTCCAAATCAACTGGCGTTGGGAATCGCTTGTAACATCACGGAAAGAGACCGTTTCGGTGGTCCTGGAGTTGTCGTCTGGGGAGGCATTATGATGAACGGGCGGACTGAGCTCCACGTTTTCGACAGAGGTTGTGTAACTGGAGATCGCTATTGTCAGAAGGTGATCCTTCCCCATGTGCGTCTGTTCCGAGGTGCTATTGGATCAGACTTCGTTTTTATGGATGACAATGCACGGCCACACGGGACTCATGCTGTTGAGGAGCTCCTGGAAAGTGAAGATATCACTCGAATGGATTGGCCGGCGTGCTCCCCTGATTTAAATCCGATAGAACATGTGTGGGATGCTTTGGGGAGACGCCTTGCGGCACGATTACATCCTCCTGGGAACACCTGACAACTTAAACAGATGCTGATTGAGGAATGGGCACTCTTACCTCAAGAACTGTTAGACAATCTGGTGCTGAGTATGGGGAGACGGTGTGAAGCAACCATTGCAGTAAGGGGAGGGCATATCCTATACTAAGGAACATCTGCTTGCTGTTCTTCCTCTTGGACAGACAATCATGTGTAACGATACTATGAGTTCAATAAAGCCTTTCTTTGTTTGATTCCATACTGTATGCATTGTATTCATTTATGCGCAACTATGCTTTCGTCATTCTTTCAGAAGAAAATGCTGTATCCCATTTCTGAATTTCATGTCTCACAGATGATTTCTCGTAATGTTATGGCAAAAAACATATCTGTTGCTTAAGTTTTGCACACCAGTGTATATAAATAAAATATGAATGTTTTTCATTAATTATCGAAGGTAAATGGATAATGATCATAATAATAATAAAGCAAAACAAAATTGCATTATTCTTTTTGAAAAAATATTGTCAATGAAATTAATGAAAGAATAAATAATAAAATTAAATGAAAATGGTTTTTACAATAAGCTAAATATTACATATGCCATTATACAAGTAATCCTTTATATTCATTTAGTGCAACAGCAAATAAGCTTTTTACTGTATATTTACCAAATCTAAGGAAGAATTTTATGCTAATACAGATTTTTTTCTGAATAGTTAGCAATTTTTTCCCAACACAGCATTTATGAATAAACCCCTCTAATTAAGGCTTGACCAAACTGAGCGATGAGGTGTCGAAATTTGAGTAAAATTGTAGGATCAGATAGCACGATGCACCATTTTTCTTTGATTCCTTTGTCCTTCTACTCCAATAATGTCCTTCTTTTTCAGTAATTTCTCGTATGCACTATGATGCAGAAGATATTTTTTCTGAAGATAACCATTAATTAATAGTCATATAAGCATCAACATAACTTTTTGTTAACTGTATTTGTTTTCAATCTTGCATGAAATAAACCAACTCTGAATCTAAATTTTAGCTTTAGTCTTTGCTAATCAATTAAGAATGGAGCAAAACTCTTAATTTAAAACGGAAATACTTACTGTGGGTTGATGCTCGTTCTGCTCATCAACCCTCAAGAATCGGATAATAATAATTATTATTATTATTATTAGAAATCCGAGATCCTCAACTCCCCCCACAAGCATTTTTTCCCATATTTTTCATTGTTTGTTTATTATATTCTTTGACATTACTTAATTAAAAAAAAAACTATATGATAATATTGCAAAATAGATTTTTTAAATTTAGGATTAACCCTTTTTTCAAGTTGTGGAAATTTTGTAAATTTTATTGCAAATATCTCTGTTAAAGATAATTCCATGAGACTTTTCTCTATGTTTTATTCTGTTTTTAATTTTTGAAAGTTTTTAGATTTTAAAATTTAAATTTAGCATTGATGTTTGCAATTCTATATATATTTTTACTTCAGAATATAGTAATTTATTTATTTGTAAATAAGCTGTAAAACTGAGATGATTAATTTTTATTGTAATTTTAAATTAACTGCAAACTAATCAAAATTATGCAGTTAATTACTCAACATTGCCAAACTTTCACTTTGAATATTATTAATGAAGTAAATTTTAAGTTAATTGCTTATAATAACGACAAAGGAATATACTTTGTTATGCACATTTCATAATTTTCATAAAAAATACTATTAAGAAAAATGCTGAACAATATTAAGTTTGCTGTAGTTTTAATTGATTTATTTATTTTCATTATGAAATTCTAAAAATTACATTCATTTTGTCTTTTAATAAATATGCCTATATTGCACTGTTATTATCTGTTTGCTGTCAAGAACGCTTCCTCCCCCCTTCTTAATCAGAATAATAGAATATCATTGAACACGTTCATTCATAACTGAATCAATTAAAATTTTTATTGAATGAATATTTGTAGCAGATTAAAATTTATGAATTGTCTGTAGAACTGGTAACTATAGGAATGTTTTACTTATTTGTTTAATTTTTTTAATGTTTACTACCTATCATAGTTGAAGAAAAGATGCTACTTGGTTCTATTATTTATGGAATGAAGGAAAAACCACCACTTATGAATTCTGAGCTTTGGAGGCAAACATGTAAACTATCAACTACCAATTTTCCTTGTCCAGTCTTAGTTGATCGATATGATGCAATACAGTTTTTGACTGAAAAGATTGATTCAAGATGTGATGAAGGTAAGTATCAAATTAGTACAGAAATAATAAAATTACTGCGGAGTTGCTGAATGTCAAAACTCTTAAATAATGCTAAAGCTTACCAGTGGAGCTATTGCTCATGTGAGCAAGCAAATTTACTGTTTGAATCTGCTATACATCTTAAGAGTTTGTGTTTTTACGATATGGTACCAAAGACAATGTATATTTAGGTGTTACTTGCATATATAGTTGCATTTGTTATATGAAATGACTTCTTCAAGGTGGTCAAAATCAGCATAGTGGCATTCGTTCCTTCAGAGAAGGAAATCTGAGTTAGAATCGGAAGGAGATGCGGTTTCAAGTTCTGCCATGGTGTATAACGGCAAATTGTTTGGTTAGCATTTCTAATTTCTCTGCCGAGCAATGCTGCTGAAAATATTTCTCAAGAGCACACAATTAAGATACGTTTAAAAAAAATAAGTTTACCTGTAAATAGCCCAAAATTGTTAATTACAATTATTCAAGTATTTTAGAAAAATGCTAGCAGTTTTTATTATTATTATTATTATTATTTTCAATAAGTGACTTCTGGGAAAAGATAGATGTATATTAAAGTGTATGAGTTTTGCTCAACTTGGAACTGAGAAGAGCAAACAAGAAAAGAGTGAAAATAAGCATTCAGTAAGAAGACAGAAAAGAAAAATGCATCACACAGTGCCAAACCTAGGAAATCGTCTGAACACTCCAATTCATTTTGGAAAAAATATTGTTTTTCATTTTTGCAGTGCATCATTTAGCTACTGCACAATAAACTAATATTGAAGTATTCAAGGCTATTTGATGTAGAATCTCCAATCTCTTATTCATTGGTTCATTTTCTTTTGTTTTTATTTCTTCTTATTCATTTTAGTAAAATTTATCAAATTTTCTATGTGGGAAAAATAAGCAAATTAAAATAAAAAACAAGCTTTTAAAATAACTTATTTTTGGGGGGTGAGGGGGTTAGCTTTGCAACTTTAATAGATGAGATGTTATTGATAATACAATTGCTAAAATAGAAATGGGACAACAGTAGAAACTCTGAGCAACGTGACCATGTTGATGCTAGAAGAATGATTTCTCTGAATAGTTTAATGAATGACTTCATTGTAGATTATCTTTTTCATCTTCAAGAAGCTGCACTTTGCCACAGGCACACTCCTACAAATATTTGGGTTCAGTATAACTTTTGGCAGAAACTGTGTTATTGCATACTGAGGTAGAGAAATTCTTGGTGTAGCATTATTTGTTTTATTTCTTTAATTTCAATTGGAGATATATTGCCTCTTAATTTCTTTATATCAGAATTCTCTTAGTTTTCTACCAGAGAAATCTTATAGATTTGTCGCATGGAGTAAAGTCACTGAAGCTGTATCTATTTTCATTTGGATGCACATTATAGCTTAAAAAAATATTATTTGGAATGTGTTGGATGTTGAATGGTTGTTTGAACCAACCGTCTCTTTGCTGACCAGCTGGTCCGCTCAAATTATTGATTTTTTTTATACTGTTTAATGATTAATATAGAATACAATTTTTTTTAAAATTTAATCTTTTTTATGATACAACTGAAAAAATTTAATTCAATTGAATTATGAAATGAATGCTGGAATAAAAATCCTACTATACGATTAAAAACACATAGGTGGAGTTTTTGATGAATGAATTTAAATTTCATCGTAATATTTGAAGAAATGAATAATGAAGCATTTCATAATTATTATCATGTCTCTTTGAGAAATCACTGACTAAAATTTTTACTACTTGCATAATTAATATTAAATTTTTAAATATCAGATAGTTAAAAGATATTAATGTATAAAGTATTCTGAAAGTAGAATTTGTTTTCACTGTCAAATTTATTTATTTATTTAAAACATTTCTAATAATTCTTGAGAATTTACATTTCTTGTCCTTTCTTTTAAGGATTGTTTGAAAATTTATGGATGCTGACTTCACCCTTAATCATTTTTATGTCAAATGAAACTTGGGATTCAAAAATATATTTTAGGAATAAATACATATTACCCAATTTGCTTCATTTTTCAAAGTGCTTTAATGAAAAAGCATTTGATGTGTTCTGCAATCTCTATGGTAAGTAACATATTTATCTTTTCAATTTTATGATTCATAATTTTTTAAATTGTAAATTTAAAGCTATTTAAAAAAATTTATAAATAATAATTGGAAAATTTAAACTGGACAAACTGTTAGATTTAGAGCTTCTGAATTTAGTTTTAAATATATTTCATAAAATCAAAATATGCATATTGCAGAAATGTGATTCTTACTCTTTTTTTATTTATTTTTTTGCTTTATTTTGGATTTCTCATCTTTTTTCACTTTTATAACAAAGAACAAAAAATAAATTTTATAACAAAACAAGAATATTCTGCAGTTTATCTTCAAAAATATGCTAATGGGGTATACTTACAATACAGCACTAACTTTCCTTGTCATATTTATTACCTTCTATATGTACAGTTAAATTTATTCTGGAACTATACTGCTTAATATATTACTTCTGAAAATATACTTCTTTGGGAAATTTGTATAATGCTGATTTTTTACTTCTATAAATATTTTGAAATGAATATGAAAATCAATTTGGCTGTAATTTTGATAATTTTTTCCTGTATATTAATTATTTTATTCGTACTTTTTGTATTTTCCTTCTTGTGTTGCTTTGTGCCACATTTTTGGGTTTCCTCTTTTTTGGCTTTTGAATAATTACATTTTGGAGCAATGAAACATATTTTTAAATTAGAATATCAATTTTAAAAATTAAAAAAGTTTTGATCTTTCTCTGCAATAATTTCTAAAAATATTACATAAATATAATGTCAATACCATCTCAAAATTCTAAAAAATAATCTGCGACTAATTTATCAGCTTAGTTATGGTACTATTTTTTACCTCTAAACAAATTTTTTTAAAAAAGTTTAAGCTGGACTTATATTTGTTTTAATGAAGGTTTTTGCTGGGTTAAAAAAAAGGTAAACAAATTGTCAATTATATGTGGCCATAAAAGTAGATTATCTTTGTAATGATAATCTGCTTTTATTGCCATATTTTCTTACTATCTATATTTTGGGTCTAAATGTTAAAAAATTTCCAAATATTTAAATATACTATAAGATTATTTTCATTTCTTCTGATGAAATATTTTCCGTCTTCAATGTATTATTACTTTTTGTTCATTTCAATGTTTTTTATCCATTGTTTGAAATCAAAATATATGAGAAGAGCAACTATTCGATTTTTTTTCACTGATTTTGATGGACTGAGTTTCTAACTATTATATTAAATCTCTTTTCATCTACTATAAGAATATATTCTCCAAAAATTGTTATAATTAACATTAATATATACTTTACTTTTGTTAAAAAATGTATAGATCAAATTAGAATTATGCATGATGAGAATAAAAATGATTCTGTTATATATTGTGTTTTTTTAGTCTTTTAATCAAATACTTTTAGAATAAAAAAGACTGAAATAATTATTATAAAAAAATCAATACATTCAGTGCATTTCTGATGCACTGACTGCATTTTCCTATTGGTTATTAGTCTTCAAGGAGGTTCTATCTTCTCACTTATTATCTTATAGTTAATTTGTAAATGATTTATTTATTTTGACACTGAATTTCAGAAAAATAATTCGCTTACTTTCAAAAAATTCTTTTCTGAGAAAATATAAAATATGAATTTACTGCTACATCTGCAGCTCTGTCTTTTCTGCAGATATTCAACTTCTTTGATTGATCTATACATGTCTTTAAACATGAGAAATAAAATTCAGGAGTTTGCATAAGCAGTTTTTTCTTATTGAGAACATTTTTAAAATAATTATTATAAGAAAGTGAAAAGATTATTTTCATGCAAATTTGCTACTTTGAATGGTTAATTGAAAATTTATTCTCTACATCAAAATGACTTTCTGATCATACATAGCTTCCAGTTGATGTCAAAAATGTATCCTTCCTTTCCTTTTCTGAGAATACCTTTTTCTCTTCCTCACAAATTTTCAAAATGTTCTCATTAAAAGAAATCGGCTTATGCAAATTCTGAATTGGTTTATGAGATTAGATTACAGCTCAAGAACCAATTGAATAGCAAAACAGTTTATGAAAGTGCTTTGTGTTTCATGAACCACCCTCTTGCTATGTTCTCTAACACTTGTTAAAATGAATACTTCCATTTCTAGTTTAATTCTTCAGTCTGGTCAGTGTGCAATAAATCACAACAAATTTTCATTTATCTGTAAAGAAAAATAAAATCTAATTCCCAAATTTTAACTGCGTCAAAAGGCAAAATTATTTTTTTAAATGTAGGACCAGAAAGGTAATTGCTTCATAAAATAATGTAATAAAACATAGTTCTAATTATTAATAATTTTTTAAATAGCACTTAAATATATTTTAAATTATATTGGTATTATTGGTACTTACTTTACTTACCAGCAATTTTTAGGATTTTTAGAATAGATTTTTATTTTCACCTGTAATTGTAAATATCCTGTAATCACCACCATAATTATAATGTATGTTTTAAATCACCCACCAACTTTTATGTATTGATTTTGCAGGGGTGTTTGTGCTCCGGGGAAACCCCGGAATTCCGGGGATTTTGAACTTCGATACCCGGAAATTCCGGGGATCGTCGTTCAAAAGGAAGTAGGAATAATAATGAATTATTTATTTTGATCTGGGTAATTTTGTCATTCAATACTTCATAATTGTAATATTTCATTTCTCCCCCCCCCCTTCTCGAAACTCCAAAATGTCGGTAGTATGTCCGTAAAAGTTTCAGGGGATTTTTTGGGGTCCCACAAACACCCTTGATTTTGCGAGAGGAATTTTAAATAATTTTTCTAATAAACTTCTGGATAATGGGCATTTTCTGCATCTAGTGTTAGAGTTTGCATGTTCTAATGGACAGTATATGCGGTTGTTATTTATTGTTAACTGAAGTTAACTCAAGAATCAGATGTTTTAACTTACTGACATCTACTATTAAAAAAAAGTAATAATAATATTAATAACACCTCCTCTTCTTTTCAAATGGATTCTTATAAAGTGTATGTAAATTAGTAACAAATTATAAATTTAATATTACTTTGAAAAAAATATAGCTAATTAATTTTTTTTAGTAAGAATTTGGCTAGTTAATTTTTTAGTAATAAAATATTCATATCTATTGTATTGAATCGAAAGTTTTTTTAGTAAGAAATTTTTATTGCTTGAATGCATTGTACAGCATTAAAATTCTCAAACGAATTTAGAACTTTAAGAAATTAATAATTTGCCAACGTTAGGAACACAAAGTGTGCATGTTTTTAACTTGTAAAAAGAATCCTTGGGGGAGGGGGTAAATAGACCAAATTGAATTAAAATTATAGATAATATTTTAATTTTATATTAAGAAATTCATTGGGTTTGAGGAAAAATTCAAATTAAATAATTTGAAATAGGCAATTCAATTAAAATAAGAGATTTAGTAAAACATTGTCTGCATTGAATTACCGTACCGATTTCAGTGGTTATTAATATGTGTATATAAAATAATGTACTGTAACATTAATGAATTTGTTAAATAATATATGTACTTTGATTTAAAAATGGATTTGCAATCATCTTAGATTGTTATAAATTTTTAATTGTGCTTAAGTTAATGTGTTTATTGTAATTTTTAAAAAAATAATAATAATTTGAATTATTCTTGGCTATTGTAAATTTTTCATGTTGATTTAGTTGGATATTAAATTGATAATTAACTGTTTGTTATATTTTTATGTTTATATGATCATATGTATTTTGTTTAGTGGACATTTACAGTTTTTGTTGTGAAAGTCCTTTTGAAGAACTACAGAAGTATTTCGCCAACAATGCACTTTATGAAGGTACTCAGTTTTTAATATGCATAAATAACATTGGGATTTTATTTTATTTTTTTCAATTCAAAATTTTTATTCATATATTTATCAAATCATTTTTTTAAATTAATAATTTAGTTAATGTATTATGATTTGATATTTGTAATAACGTTGTAGTTTGTAAGATAATCTTAAATTTAAATGGCAAACAAAACAAATGTTATAATGGCAATAAAATGTCATATAAAAATTTATCTATGACTTATATGCTTCATTTATTTATTATTTTATAGGTGCTTTAGTGCAGGATTGTGCTGCCACTGCTTTATGGAAATATATAGGGATTACTGACACAACCATTCCTGTTCCATTAAGAGACTGGTTCCTCAGAAATCAAAATAATCCCAAACTGGATGTTATTATTGATATCTATTGTAAAAGAGTGATGGAGTCTCACGATAATCTTCTGTTATGGGATGATATAATAATTTTGTAAATAGAATATGTAATTTTAACTCATTTGTGATATGTATAGACATTTTTATAAACTATATAAACACACTGAAGTTTCAAGACTGTACAGAGGTAATTTTCCTGAGGGAACAATTTTTCATTGCTATTATTATCCTAGAATTGCGCATAGGTTATCTTTTGCTGTGCTTATTCGGGAATTTTACACATTTTATCTGTTCATCTATTGGTAAAAATAGAAATGGTAATCTTAACAAGCAAATTAGATTGAAAAGAAGAGCACTTTTACTTCAGAAATAATTTTACAGATAATGTACACAAATATTTCAAATTGTAGTATTTGGATTTTTATCAGAAATTACTGAGTATTACCAGTTTATATCAAATACTAGAAAACAATTTTTTTTTCTGTAATATTATTATTTCATTGTTAGCTACAGGACTCATTCAAATTTAAAATACTATATTTCTAAAATAAATTCACATTTTTTACTTATGTTGATAAAATTTTGAATGCAATTAAATAATTAAATTTACATTTCTGTATAATACATTAACATTCACAATAATTTTTCATAAATTGCTATTTGTGCTATTTTTTGAAATTGTAAGAGATGTAAAAATCAGTCTGATTGTTTAATACATACCGAAAAAAAACATGAATCAAATTAGCATTTTCATGTAGATTTACAAGTTGATTAAAGATGTTATTTCATTTTGGTTGTAAAATTACTTTCAATAACATAAGCATTGCTTTTAATAATGATTTTATTTAATTAACAATATGATCCATGGGTTATTTTGTCAAAAGAGAAATCATATGATAATCCAGATCAGAGATGGGCTAACTTTTGATTGGCAGTATTATTTAACATAATAATATTTTTTGTGCCCTTATTGAGTTTTTTTTTAATCTTTTGTAACTGCATTTCTAAAAGGTATAACATTTAATTTTAGCCATAAAATTCCTGTAATATTTTAAAATCTGTTCCTCTAAGGCAATTGTACTTAACCAACTGGTATAGTGATTTCCCCATTACAGATTCAGGTGGATAAATAATTATTAAAAAATTAGAATACCTGTTATGACAT
This sequence comes from Argiope aurantia, assembly GCA_026543865.1. Classification (NCBI taxonomy): domain Eukaryota; kingdom Metazoa; phylum Arthropoda; class Arachnida; order Araneae; family Araneidae; genus Argiope; species Argiope aurantia. The sequence continues at coordinate 15,861 of JAPMOR010005847.1, forward strand.
CAAGATTCTAGCCTAATTATTTAGTAGTTTAGAGTAAAATTTTGAAAAATTGGCTCTTTTAAATACTGAAATACTGTCTGAGCAATACATATTATGAAATAAATGTTTCTTCAACAATCCTGGCATAGTAGACAATCTAGTTTAAATAATTAATTTATATTAGTGTGCATGTATTGTTTTTGAAAATGGATAAACATGCACTATTTCCTTTTATGTTAATAATTACAGTTGATAATAAGAGGAAATATTTAAAAAATCTGAAAAAATGATTTATATGTATTCAGTTTATTTTTATTAAATCTGGGTAATTATCAGTTAAATGTTTCTGTTATTCTAATGTTTTTATTGTTTAATTTTTTAAAAAATATGTACAATTTGTTACCTTTATTTGTTATTTATCATACAAATGTTTGGACTTGGAAATTTGGCTGTAGGAGCAAATAGGATCAGATTTACCTGCTAATGAACAATTAAAAAAAAGCTCTCAATAACTATTGATTTATTTATAATTCTGCAAAGAACTCAATGCTACAATGTGAAATGTCAGATGTTTGCTATGCATTGTCATCTTTGTTGTAACTGTGCATTCCATTTTAAAATTTGCATGATATTGAATGTGTTGCAAAATTCAGTGATGCTGATTATGAACAATTTCATATTCTGTATTCTTATATTTAAATAAGCAGTTATTGCAATTGTATAACAGGAAATATTGCCAAATAAATAATATTTGTATTTAATAATCTTGGTTTATTGACTGTATGAAATTTTTTAAAGGATGCAAACCATAAAAAATTATGTATTTATTTGTATATCAGTGACATAACAAAAGTAAATTGTTATAGTATCATCCTCTATTACCGTTTATCAACATCATTAATATATATCACACATACACACACACATATTTAATTCAAAAAGATTTCAAGGCATCTTTCAAAACTAGAATACTTCTTGAGGAAGCCTACAAGATAGACAATATTTATTTACCTACGGGTAGAGGCACACAACATTGGTGTACTTGCCCTGTTCCTAGAAGTATAATTGAATTGCTTTATCTAGTAAAAAACATGTTTCTAGTATTTAGCCTTTCTCAGATTTCATACTTGGAAAGGAAATTTTTGAATATTCTTTAGCAAAGTGAAATCAAATTCCCACATTTTGATGGAATCGGTCTTCCTATTGCAAAGTGCTTGTCTTTACATTTTGGTACAACGCATATCCATTCACTGAGTTCACCATGCCTGCTTCATCACAGATGTTACATCTAAAACAGATGTTACATTTTTCATCAAAGTTAAAAACATTTCAAGAGAAAAAATGAATTATAAAAACATAAATTTAATTGGGAATATTTTTAAAAATATGGTTTATCAGCGCACTAAGCAGATTTTTTTGAAAAAATATTTTCTGCTTTTATTTCTCAAACTCTTCTACCAAGCACTAATGAAATGGAGTGAAAATTGTAATTTAATATTGGGAAATTGCTCATTAAATACTTAAAAAGGTATTCATATCAAATTGTATATAATAAAAAGTACTCAAGCAAAAATAATCCAAATAAATTTCAAAATTCTATTTTTTTAAGTACAAATATGTAGTTAGTTAAATTAATCAAAACTAGTTTATTTATATCTTACAAAATTTCTTATAGATTTATAAACATAAAATTTAACTTATTTTATATTGATACATTGTATTGATTTACGTGAAAAAGACATCAATACAAATGCATCCATTTCTCTTTTCTGTAGATCCATTAAGAGCATAGCAGATTCTGTGCCTTCAGACTTTGTAACAAAATTCAGTCAACAGATATTAGCTTAACTGTCTTATTTTGAAAACCTTGAACAAGAAATATAATGACTATTTTCTGTGATGTGCCTTGATCTGAATTTTGCTATGCATCTAGAAGTAATAGTGAATTATATGAAAGGATAAATTACATCATGAAAGGATAAATTACAGTTATGGACAGAAATTACTGTTTCGGTTCTATGGAACATATCAAAATATCTACATCAGATCTATGGGGGGGGGGTATTAGTACAAAAGAATAATATTTAAAGACAAATACAGGTAGAACTTCAAAACAAAAATTACAAGACAAAATTAAAGCCTTTTATAGGAAAAAGTATTGCACTTACCAACAATACAAAGGCATTCCTCTTCTTTATTTATTTTTTTTCATACCACAGTATAAACGTTTTCTTTTCAATAGAAGACATGGTTGATGAATTCAATGATGAAACATGAAAAAACTAACATAATTTTGATTTTTCCAGTAAATTAAACATTTGTGGTACACTCCTTTGTTAGCTCATCTATACCTTACGTTTTGGGAAGTTTTGAAACAGGCATCAGAATAAATTCTATTAATGTAATATTTGATCCTCCAAGCTGAAATGACATTAATTTGTGCTCAAACTTGGGGCACTAACAATTTTTTGATAACCATCAAAACCTTTCATGTTGTGGGCGATAATTTTATATATATGTTAAGTTCTGTGCAAAAAAGGAAGCAGCAAACTTCATGTAAAGTATTGCTTTTATCAAAGATAAATTCTATGCCATCACAATAATGTGCGACACCGAAATTTACTATGTGTTCTTTTGAATACTATGCGTAGCGTCATGAAAAGTGCTTAAATTTGAAAACCATTTTTAAGCACCTTAAAGGTGCTTAATTTTCAGAAAAGATCTTTTCTTGTGAAATGAAGAACACGTTTTGTTATGTTTCCCTACAAGTTGAATACGATAATTCGAAATCGGTCATAAAGGCTTGTTTACCGGATGTATCAAAAAAGAAAACCAACAAAAGGAAAGTATTTCAGGGATTCCAGTACATATTAAGATAACATTTAATGATTCTTTTTCCCCCTTCCTTTCTTCCCCTCACTTTTTCTTTAACAATGTGCATCTCTTTATTAAAATACTGTCATAGTTATCTGAAAGGGACAGTGGGAAATGCGTACTATGCCATTTTTAGCTTCAACTATCTGCTACAGGTATTCAACTGTACTATACTGAATGGTTATTAATTTGCGGTACGTAATTACGTTAGTCAATCGCTTAAAAATATCTAGTATGATGAAATTTTAACTTGAAGCCTTTAATTCAATTATCTTTCACTGCATTTTTTGAATGTCCCATCCATTTGAACATTTTCATTTGTTTGTTATCTTGCCAAATTTGTTTTGACTAAGAAAAAAAAAAAAGGAACTCCTATATCTGGTAATTAAATATTTTTACAGAAATTAAAGTTTTTTTTTAATTTTTTTTTCAGAATTTAAGTTTATTATTTTATAATTTTTTTTATAAGTCTTATAGAAATTTTTTCCCAATAAAATCTGTTTATATATAAAGTATTGTCCTGAGCAACGACCAGCATTAAGCCATTGAAGTTAGGAACATGGAATTTGGGAAGTTATTTTTTGAGTATCACAGGCATACTAAGAATAGAATTCTCAAAATTTTAATTCGAAGTTTAATTTTTAAAAAATAGAATTTTAATGTGTTTTCATCATAGCATTAAAGCATATTATTGCATAAAAATTATATTAACGTTGTTTTAAAGGTTAAAAAAGAATAGCTTTTGAGTAAAAAAAAAATTGTTTCGTTGAATGTAATTTTTAAAAAATAATTTCTTAGAAATTAATTTTGGACATAGTTTATAACAAAGATTTTTATTATAGTGAAATTCAAAATGATAGTGCTTCTTCGAATTGATGAATCACATTATTTTTTGCAGATGTTAAAACTATAGTAAAAAAAAAAAAAAATGCTTCTTTGCTTTTATTTGAACTTTTTTCTTCATTTTATAACTTTTGTTAAATTTTGAAGCAATGCGATATATTGTCTCCCTCTGGCTTCAAAAATAACTTTTTTTAAAAAAATGCTTCAATTGGCATTTTTACTTCCTCCTATACAAAATTTAGAGAAAATATCGCAATCATCAAGAAATTTGAACTTGAGATTTTAATGAATCTCCACATTTCATACCTCTTTGAATTCGAAAACATATTTTCGGAAAATGTCTGCCTGTGATAAAGATAACACAAAAACACTTCGAGCTAGATGGATGAAAGTTGGTATACAATCTTCACACCGAACTTGTTGATTTCGATCAAATTTCCAGTAACATCTGTTTAGAGGAAATCTGTTTGTCTGTCTAACTGTCCGAATATAATTCAGCATGATAATTACAAAACGAAGAGAGCTAGACACTTAAAATTTAGTACACAGCTTTAGTATCTATTTTATAAACATAGGTTAGGGGTTTGCCACAAGTCCATCTGTACTTTGAGAAATATGTAAACGCGATGACACAAAAATATAGCGACTTAAATATAGAAAATTTGGTATGTCATTTTGTGACTGTAAGTGTAGTTTTGAGTCAAATTTTTGTTTTAATCCATTGTAAAGAATGCTTCTAAAACCCAAATTTGCTTTTCGGATACTTTCAACCGCATATCAGAGATAATCCCAAAACATTGTCGACGATCACACAATAGAATCAGTAAAAATATTTCATTCATGCCTAGTGTTAATATTCCGTAACGCACGCCATACAAGGCATTTCTTTGCAATATGCGAGACAGTTTTGGGGACACGCTTAAGCTGATTTATTTCCGTTTTACTTCTTACAGAGTTATTTTTTTTCCCTCTTGTTTTCGTTATTTATGAAAACTAAGACTTGTCAAAGTATTTTCATTTCTTCGGAAACTATATATATCATTTCTTCTGCAATTTTTTTAAGCAAAAATAGATTAAAAAGCAGATTTTAATTAAATTTTAGGAACGTTAAACGTTCCAAAAAGACTTTTACTGCTCTTTAGAAATAAGAAGCGATAAAACAATTTCTTTTTAGCCTGATCATTTGTGAATACTACTATTATTTCCTATTAAAAAATTATTTTAAAAACTTATTTAGAACATGGCATTGTTCTATCACCAATTTCATGGCATTTTGACCAGTTGTATGAAGATAGCCATAGGAACACTTTAGTTTTTAGCTTTATAAGAGTGCAAATAAAATGACTTAATAGAATGAGTACTACTTAAAATGATTACTTAATACTCTTTCCACCCCAGCCATGTTGGATATTAATTGCTGTTACTTATATAAAAATCAAATACAAAATGTGTGGTCATGCTAAGCTTCTGCATCTTTATCGGCATTTTCAAAATGATGTGTCTATCTGATATTTAATTTTTATTTTAAGAAATATTGAAAAAGCTCACATATCTTTATTGTTAATCTTATAAAATTGACTAAATTTTTTTTGGTGTTAATAGCTTTTTTATTAATATTTTTTCGATCATTTCTATTCTTTTGTCAAATTCAAAAAGGTGTCATTTTATTATAGAAAATGTAGTGCAAATACAGAAATAAATATTAAAATTTAAAAAAATAAGCATTTAAAATTAATTTTTAAGAATTTGTTTCAATAAAATTTATGCATTATTATTAAACAGGGGAAAAAATACTATGCTTAGAAAATATGCAGTTTACGTATATATACTTATACAAAGGTGCTTTATTTTTTAGGCTAAGGTGCTTAAAAGTAAACTTTTGCAGCAGTTTATCACTACGCACAATGTTAAAAATTGGTCAGTTTCAAAATAGAAGTACATTTATTTGTCTTTGGTTGATTTTGTATCGACTTTTCTTAAAAAACACCGATGATCATCCAATAGCTTGAGCATCTTTTTCTCCACGTCGATGTTTCTCTCTTGAACAGACTATTTTCTTTGCGACTCCACAGCATTTTGAGCATTGATATAGCAACAAACAAAAAAGCATAAACATTTTTTTCTAGGATTTTAGAACACTGTTACAGCTATATAAAAAAAATCACATAATTAATCCATAATGATTATTTTTTTTAGTTAGCACAAAAAAGTTACTTTATTAAATTATATAAAAAGAATGATTTAAAGAAATTTACCTTAACAGAAATTCCTTCTAGAAAGCATGTGTTTCTGTACCACCAGACATAACATGTATGCAGAGTTCCCATTTTCACACGAAGGGCTTCTGCAAATATGGCAAGTAGAGGAAATTTAAGATTTTCAATGCGGTCATAAGGCTTGCAGTATTCTTCGCAGTAGTAGTAGATCCTCCTATCCCTTTCAGGTATTTTGTAAGTAACCTATATTAACAGAAAAAATATAGCCATAATGAAATGTATTACGTACAATTCAAAGACAAAATGTGAAATTATAAAAGGGAAATTTTTATTTATGGAAAAATGCAACAATCGTCATTCTTAGCACTGATTCTCTCATTTTTATAGATTCGGTAATTAGCGATTTGGGGTTTGTACTCCGGGATGGGGGTGGGGGAGGTCTCTTGGAACAAAAACATGTCAAGATTTTGCTCTGAAAGAAAGTCACGTACTTCGGCGATCCTGGCACACAAGCTGTTAGCATTCCAGGTGCAAACTTTAAGATTATGCAAATTTACAGTATTGAAACGATTGAATGTTTATGCGAGAGACTGTTACTAATGCTGACGTATTGCTCAAAAAGAAAATACGCCATATCAGCACCGTGGGATGCAGCACAAATTGATGGTGGGACCTTTTTAAAGGCTTGGAGTAGAAGAGATGCATCACGCCAATCTTCTCTCATTAATGCACTTCGTTTATGTCGGTAAAAATTTTTGAAGTTTATTGCATATTCGGTTCTCAATTGTTTCGGAATGGAAGAATTTTGACCGATTCAGTAGTTTTCTGTTCTACTGGTACACTTAACCCTTTAGGTACATTTGACGTGTAAGAACGTAATGCAATTTTTTTTAAATACTAAATATTCTATGTACCTCAATATCATAAATAATATGAAACAAATTAATTTTTGCATAACATCTACTGCTTTTAAATGTCCAAAAAATGTGCTCTAAATGCAAAAGAAGAAAAATATACTCAGAATTTGTAAGAATTTTAGTAAATGATGCATAATAATCAACTTATCTGTAAACTTCCTGGGTTGATTGTTTGATTGATTGTTTGAGGTTTTATGGCGCAAGAGCCATGATGTTGGCTAAAACTTCCTGGGTAGGTAGGTAGGTAGGTATATAGGGTTTAATGGCACAAGAGCCATGTGAGGCCATACTGCGCCAGTCATATGGTTTAATTTAAGAGCACACTAATATGATCCCAATCAATCAATTATAAATTAATACCAACCGAGATAAAATGTATAAAATATAAGCGATATAGCAATCAACTAATAAAACTTTAAAATTTCTGTATCACAGAAAGAAAATAATTATGAAACAGAAGAAAAGTGTGAGGCAAATGAAACAACTTCATAATGAAGCAATAACAAACATGAAAAAGTTGAAAAGTAGCTAGATGGAAGTAAAAAGATGAATAGCTTTTAAAAATGCAAAAATATTTGGGTGGTATTTCTCACCCACCAAGTCGGTTAGAGTTACAGATGATGTATTGAAAAAGCTGACACGATGAGAATGGTAAGCAGGGCATTCAATTAAAATATGCTTAGTACTTAAATCCACATGACACGTCTGACACATTGGTGCCCTCTCGCCAAAGATCAGATGTTTGTGAGTATAGCGCGTATGTCCTATACGGAGGCGTGTTAGCTTGACATCTGCCTCACGGATAGGAAGAGTCGGCCACATAGCAATGGACGGCATGACAGAATGCAATTTATTGTGGGTCAATAAATCCCACGTTTCTTGCCAAGTAAACAAAAGACGACACGCCAATAGTCTCTTGACATCACAGTATGGGAGTTCTTGGTTTAGGAAAGAGGATGCAGATTTAGCTAAAGAATCCGCCATCTCATTCCCAGAGATACCAACATGACTTGGCACCCAGTTGAAAATGACATTAAAACCATCGATCTTCAAACGACTCAAAGTAAACAGAATGCTATTAGCAATCGGGTGGATCTTATTGTGGTAGTGAGAAAGGGTTTCTAATGCACTCATGCTATCGGTATAAATAATAAAATTCCGTTGAGCAAAAGAGGAAATTTCCTGGAGAGCATAAAAAATAGCTACTAGCTCAGCAGTGAATACAGAACAGTACTTATGTATACGATAGCTCATAACACCAGATGGAAGTACAATGCCACAACCAACATGATCAATTGATTTGGAACCGTCAGTGAATATTGGTGTGAATGACGAATACCGACAGCGATGATAGTTAAATAGCTGTTGAAAAACAACTGGATCATTTGAATTTTTGTCGAATCCTGAGAAGGGATTCAGAAAGGAAAATTTAGGGGTATCCCAGGGTGGAAAGAAATAGAAATCATGTGGTTTTATGAAAACATCATTAATATCTAAATCATGGAGAATTACTTTGATCCTCTCAGTGAATGGGAGAATGTGAGAGGAGCGGGCATCATAGAGTCTTCGAAGACCAACTGGTAATGTTTGGGAAATGGGATGATTTGACAGAGACTTGGTTCGAAAATAATAAACAGCGGATAACTTCTTTCGTCTTAGATAAAGAGGTAGTTGATAACAAATAGCATACAAGCTCTCTACCGGGGAGGTTCGAAATGCCCCAGAGCAGATCCTTAAAGCAGAATGGTGAATGGTATCCAAATGCCGCAAAACAGACGCACGGGCTGAACCGTATACCATACAACCGTGGTCCAATCGGGAGAGAATTACTGCCTGGTAAATACGGAGTAGGGAGGTTCGATCAGCTCCCCAAGATGTTCTGGATAGTACCTTCAAAATATTCAAGGACTTCTCACACTTTTTCCTCAGGTATAAAATATGAGGAAGGAAAGTCAGTTTATGATCGAAAACCACTCCCAAAAATCGTATCTCGTTCACAACAGGAATATAAACATTCTCAATGCAAATATTCGGATCTGGATGAATCCCTCTCTTCCTGCAAAAATGTAAACAGCGACTCTTCCCAGGAGAGATAGCATATCCATTGCCCTTGCACCATGCCACTACTTTATTCACGGCGTGTTGCAATTGTCTCTCAATTAGACTCATGTTACTACCTTCATAAGAAATCTGCAGATCATCCACATACAAACTACAAGATACAGAAGAAGGCAAATGATTAAGGATTTGGCTGAGATGAAGGATAAAAAGTGTGACACTGAGGACACTTCCCTGTGGGACTCCCTCAGTTTGAATAAAATGATCAGAATAAAAGTTTCCTAAACGAACTCTAAAAGTACGATGCGATAAAAAATTCTGTAAAAAAATTGGCAAGTTGCCCCTAAAACCAAAGTTAAAAAGTGTTGAAAGTATGCCAAAGCGCCATGCACGGTCGTATGCCTTCTCCATATCGAAGAATATGGAGACAAGGTGGTTCCTTCTGACAAATGCGTTGCGTATCTTGGTTTCCAGCAATACGAGGTTATCGAAAGTAGATCTACCTCGACGGAAACCACTCTGCAACGGAGAGATGCATCCTTGTTTTTCCAATTCGAACATTAAACGAGCATTGACCATGCGCTCGAAGGTCTTGCAAAGGCAGCTCGTCAGAGCAATTGGCCTGTAATGCAGAGAATTGGAGGAATCCTTACCGGGTTTTAGAATCGGAATCACAATAGCTTCGCGCCATTGTAAAGGGAACTTCTGCTCAGTCCAAATTCTGTTGAATAACTTTAACAGATTAGAAAGGGAAGTGGTATTCAAATGGCGAAGCATGTTATAGGTGATTCCATCTGGCCCTGGGCTAGTATCATTGGCTTGACACAAAGCCATTTCCAGTTCCGACAATTTGAAATCACAATTATATGCGAGGTTTCTTCTAGCATTAAAACGCAAAGGCAACCGTTCCGCGCGATTCTTAATTACCAGGAAATCAGGACTATAAGAATCTGTTATTGACACTTGTGCGAAAGCTTGGCCGAGAGCATTGACAACCTCTAATGGGCTGGAATACATCACATTTCCAGTTTTTAAAACAGGAGTGGAAGATTCGTTGTAAATCCCATTAGCAGCTTTTACCTTCCTCCACAAAGTTTTACTGGGAGTATAATATTTTAGAGAAGAAACAAAAGATATCCAGGATTCCCTCTGGCTTTGACGGCGAATGCGACGAGCAAGAGCTTTGGCACGTTTAAAAGCAACGAGATTTTCCGTTGTTGGATACCTTCTAAATATGTTCCAAAGCTTTTTCTGATTTTTATAAGTGTCACGGCAAGCTTCATTCCACCACGGTCTACGAAATTTCCTTAGACGTGTGGAAGATTTTGGTATAGTTACATTTGCGGCGTTCATTATAATGTCAACGACATGTTGCACTGCTTCCGAAATGTCCGGAGTTTTCACCATAGTCTCTGTGATATCTGCCCGTTTCGAGAAAGAAGTCCAATCTGCCCGCTGGAATAGGAAACGTGGAGGACATAAGGTCGCACCACCGCTATTAGCTTCGGAGACTATTATAGGATAATGATCACTATTATAGAGATCATTCCCGACTGTAAAATTCAAGAAAGGAAGAAGCTCAGGAGAACAAATGGCCAAGTCCAGACTATGGAAAGTGCGTGTTGGTTCGTGGAAGTATGTTTCCTCATCTTTATTGAGCAGACAGAGACAGTTATTAGAAATAAACTGTTCGATCTGTCGCCCGCGTGAGTTCGTACTGTCCGAACCCCACAAGGTACTATGCCCGTTGAAATCGCCAAATATGATAAATGGCTTAGGAAGCTGATTCACTAAATTGTCAAGATCTTGTAAACGTATGATATCATGAGGTGGTAAATATATACAGCAGACTGTGACCAACGTTCGAGTGTGAACTTGCACAGCCACAGCCTGCAGTGAAGTGTGTAAAATAAGTGGTGTACTTGGATGCAAATTCGAAGTAAAGATACAGACGCCACCCGAACTATGATGTCCAGTGTCTGCATCTTTTCGAACGCAGTTAAAACCACGCAATTTTATGGGAATGCTAGGCGTCAAGAAAGTTTCTTGTACACCGAAACAGATTGGATGAAATTTGTTAATAATGGACTTGATATCAGAAAGTTTAGATCTTATGCCGCGACAATTCCATGAAAGGAAGGTACCCATCAAGAAAGTTTTTTAATTTTTGAAAAATTAGGGTCAGTGGCCTGAGTAGGAGTGACTTCGCAAGTCATTGCAAAGTCATTATCATCCTCATCAGATGGATGTAGGGCGATGATATCGGGACTTCTAGGTAAGCCACCAAAGATGCTTGGTAAATCCTTTTGGACTAAGCCCTTTTTTGCCAGTCCCAGAGCTACAGAAGTCTTAACATTAGATTTTTTAATTGTCGATGTCAGTTGTTTTGGTGACAGACCACGTTTAGAAAGCTTTAACTGGAGTGATCTCTGCAATTTTGATTCTAATTTGGCCTTTCGGGATATATGTGTTTCAGTTGGATTGTTTATTGAGGGTTCGGTGTCGGAGTCGCATGACTTTTCACTGTGAGTTGTTTGGGAAGTAAATTTAGCACAGTTTGTACAGGTACAGTTTTTGCAAAATGTGTTCTGAACAACTGAGGCATAACTTTTCCCAGGTGACGGTGTTCTAGCGACAATTTTCCGTCTCGCTTCAGGGTACGAAATTTGCTCTTTCGTTTTGAGCGTTATTATTTCTTTTTCCATTTGCCAACGTGGACATGATCGCGAAAAGGAGGTGTGGGCGCCATCGCAGTTAACACTGCTGGCTGTCGTGTCCCTTCTCTGCACATCGGGCGCAAGTGAGTGTCCCACGGCAGGCCATTTTAGAGTGCCCAAAACGTTGGCACTGGAAACAACGCAAAGGATTCGGAATGAAAGGTCGGACCGCCAATTTCATGTATCCCACTTTAACAGAGTCCGGCAAAGACGGGTTTTTAAAAGTAAGAACAAGGTGTTTTGTGGGGAGGAGCTGCCCATCTCGTCGTATTGAAATACGACGTACATGTATAACTCCTTCAGGCTGAAAATCTTTCATAATTTCTTCAATTGTTGAATTGAATAACTCTCCACATGTTATTACACCTTTTGAGTTATTCAGGGAGTTATGGGCACTTACAGTGATTGGTATTGTGGCTAAAGCTTTCAGTTTTACGATTTTATTAGCTTGCTGTTTAGATGAAACTTCAACGAGCAAGTCTCCAGAGCGGAGTTTCCGAACTGATGCGACTTCACCAAGTGTGCTATTGATGGCTTTTTCAACCAAAAACGGTGAAACAGAATGAAATGTTTCTTTGTCTTCCGATATTCTTTTAATGACAAAAAAGTGGTCGAAGTATTTGTCTTTGTTGCAGTGAAAATTTTGTTTTGTTTCTTTTTGTTGCCCACTGAAGGGAGATTTTCGGGAGGAGCCCATGCGATATAGATGAAAATTCAGGTCCGACGGCACCGCCCACCACGGAGCCCAACAAGGGAAGGCAGCCACCGGCTCTGACTATCCCCAGCCTCGGCGCTTACCTTAGTGCTGGCCGGTACCTATACGCTGGGAGTTACCCCCGGGGACAGTGACCACCCTTAACGCCAGTAAACTTCCTGGGAAGATTCCATATAGATCTGGTGACTTGTCGGGTTTTTCAGAAGCTATTGGTGGCGAGGTGTCGTTCACTAGTTTTAGGGAAGCGTGGGCATTGGCGCCAGTTCGCCGCATGATCGCCTGCGCTGTTCGCACATTATAAATTATCCTCAAAAGCTAAATGACAGCCCTTAGCCCTATGAGGCTCCTGCACACTTGACAGGAAGCTTGCATGCTTCAGAGCAGTAAAAGAAAATCCTGGCACCGCCAACACTGAGAAGGCCCTTTTCTACCTCTGTATCTCTCAATGAAATTTTTGTGCCAAACATCTCAGTGAGAGTGTAAACCGTTTCTGACAGAGTGCCGTTTACGATTTACGCATAAAATAACGGCATTGGTGGTTTAATTTGAAATTTAGATAGCCGGGTGACACTGGCAACCGTGAAACCTTCCTTTTTGAGTTCCTCCTTGATTTCCTCAATAGGAGTGCAGGAGGAAAGTCTTCGAATCACGACCTTTAAGGGTCTCTCGCATTTTAGCATGAATTCAGCACCTTGGGTTTCGAGGAGGTTTGTGGTTTTGTGTGTTTTACTGGCGCAAGAGCCATATTTGGCCATACTGCGCCAATCAAATCGTGAAAGTATAAAATGTATTAAAAAACACCCATTTATTTAATCAACAGACATTTAAAGAAAAACTCCAAAAATGATATGAATCATAGTTTTAAAATGTTAAAAATATTTCACAAGATTTTGATACAATGATGAAACGTACAAATACACAAAAAGAAATGTTCACCGCAAATAAGAATGATTAAAAAGTCTATATACAAGTTAAAAAACCAATAGCTCGTAAGAATTTAAAAATATTTGGGTGGTATCTCTCACCCACCAAGTCCTGCAATGTTGATTGATTGATTGATTGTTTGAGGTTTTATGGCGCAAGAGCCATGATGTTGGCTATGCTGCGCCAAACAATGGGTAAAATTATCTCATTTTATAACACCTATCGAAGAGAAGATGAGGGGAAGCTAAAAAGTAAACAAGATTTAAATCAATGGATAAAACTTTATGGACTTTAAAAAAGCAAAAATTTGGACATGAGGTGTCTTATCAAGCAGGGAAGATAATGAAGGGCAAGACTTTTGAAAAAACTGTAAACGCTGAATATTGAAATTTGGACATTCTGATAAAATATGTTGAACAGACATTTGACAATGGCATCGCGAACACAGTGGTGGCTGTTCACCTAACAACAAATGAATATGGGTGAATCGAGTGTGTCCAATTCGCAATCGTGTTAAGACAGTATCCGCTTTTCTGTTCGCTAATGAGGGCCAAGGTTGCACATGGGGTTTGATAATATGAAGTTTGTTGTTTGTCTCCATGTCCCACTGTCTTTGCCAATTAGAATATAAAAGCTTTTTAATGTGTTTCTTTATGTCGTTCACAGGAATATTAGTAGTCATTGAAGTTGTCGCCAATTTGGCAGCCTTATCTGCCTCTTCATTGCCCATAATTCCAACATGGGATGGCACCCAACAGAATAAAATAGTGTAACTACGAGATGTTAGTTTATCTAAAATATCTAAAATTTTTAAAACCAAAGGATGAGGATTACATGATTTTAGAGAATTTAAAACACTGAGAGAGTCCGTATAGATGATAAAATTTTTATCCCGGCTATTAGAAATTTCTTCTAAAGCATATAAAAGAGCACTTATTTCTGCAGTAAAAATTGAGCAGGAGGGGTGAAGTTTAAACGAAGAAACTATATGAGGAAAAACAACAGCAAAAGAGACATGATTAGCCGATTTTGACCCGTCTGTAAAAACTGGAATAAAATTTTGATATTTTTCTCTGTGTTCTAGGTTTGGTTTGGTTTTGTATGGTTTATTGGCGCAAGAGCCACACTTGACTATACTGCGCCAATCATGTGGTAACATAAGAAAAGGTTTGAAAGCACATTTATTTTTTATGAAGTTCACATATGAAGATAAAGCAGCCTAAAATATGATAAAAGATTCTATAATTTGAAAATAAAAGATAGTTTTAACGAACAATTTATGATTAATCGAATTTTAAAAAACTTATGCAAAGTCGAAACCAAATGTTAAAATACGAAATAGGAAAATAATGCTAAATACAAGTATAGAGACCAATCGCTCTTAAGAATTTAAAAATATTTGGGTGGTGTATTTCACCCACCAAGTCTTGTAAAGTCAAGGAAGACGAGGTAAAAAAAAGAACACGATAAGAACTGAAAACAGGACAGTCAATTAAAATATGGTGAATAGTAAAATTTACTCGGCATCTGTTGCATGTAGGCGCATTTTCGCCAAATATTAAATGTTTGTGGGTGAAACGAGTGTGTCCTATACGGAGACGGGTCAATTTAACATCCATCTCACGTATAGGATGTACAGGCCACAAAATAATGTCAGTTTTCACAGAATGTAACTTATTTTGGATCTGCAGATCCCATGACTTTTGCCATTTAGAACAGATGTGGCGAGAGATGGACGTTTTAATATCATGAAAGGGAAGTCCAAAGCTCAAAAATGACGTTGCAGATTTTGCAGCTGAATCTGCTTTTTCATTTCCATGAATGCCTACGTGACTCGGAACCCAACAGAAAATAAACTGAAAGCCTTCATTTTTTAAAAGACGTAAAGTGAATAAAATTCTAATAGCAATCGGATGCATCCGATTGTGGTAGTGTGAAAGGGTCTCTAAAGCACTCATGCTATCGGTATAAATGGCAAATTTACGCTGAGTGGAGGTTGAAATTTTTTGAAGTGCAAAGAAGATAGCCACCAACTCAGCAGTAAAAACGGAACAACAGTTGTGTAGACGGTGGCTCAATGTATCAGAAGGAAGAATTATGCCGCAACCAACATAATCTTCCGATTTCGAGCCGTCCGTGAAAATTGGCACAAAAGATGAATACCGATAACGATGCAGTAGAAAAAACTGTTGGAAAACAATATGAGAGGTTGAAGATTTATCAAATTCTCTGAAAGGATTCAAATAGGAAAATTGAGGAATATCCCAGGGTGGGAAACTAAACGAGTCAACAGCCTTAACATGAACTGTGTCAAGATCCGAATCATGCAAGAGTATTTTGGTTCTATCACAAAATGGTAGAATATGAAAAGGACGGGCATTATAAAGACGGCGAAGGCCAATTGGTAGAGATATTTCTCTTAATGGGTGCTTTAGAAGGGATTGTGTTCTGAAATAAAACGTAGCGGACAATTTCTGACGTCTTAAACAAAGTGGTAGCTGATGGCAAATAACGTAGAGACTTTCTATTGGAGAAGTGCGGAACGCACCAGAGCAAATGCGCAAAGCGGAATGATGGACGGTATCCAGTCGCCGCAAAACAGTTGAACGGGCGGAGCCATATACCATGCAACCATAATCGATTCGAGAGAGAATTATTGTCTGATAAATACGAAGAAGAGAGGTTCGATCGGCACCCCAAGATGTTCTGGAGAGTACTTTTAAAATATTCAATAATTTCTCACACTTCTTCCGTAGGTGTAAGATGTGTGGAAGAAAGGTCAGTTTCCGATCGAAAATCACTCCCAGAAAACGTATTTCATTCACAACAGGAATTGGAACATTCTGTATTTGAATGTTAGGATCCTGGTGATAGTTCCGTTTGCGACAGAAATGCACACAGCGACTCTTCTCTGGCGAAATAGTGTGTCCATTGTTCTTGCACCAAGCCACCAATTTGTCCACAGCATTTTGCAATAATTGCTCTACTACATTCATATCACTACCCTGGCATGAGATCTGCAGATCGTCAACATAAAGGGTTCCATTAACGGATGAAGGCAAATGATTCAAAATTTGACTGAGATGAACAATAAAAAGTGTAACACTGAGGACACTTCCTTGGGGAACTCCCTCAGCTTGAATAAAATGATTTGAATAAATGTTCCCTACACGAACTCGAAATGTTCGATGAGATAAAAAGTTCTGTAAAAATATGGGTAAATTTCCCCTAAAACCAAAGTTAAAAAGTGTTGAAAGTATGCCAAAGCGCCAAGCACGGTCATAGGCTTTTTCAATGTCGAAGAATAAGGAGACAAGGTGATTCCTCCTGACAAATGCATTGCGGATTTGTGTTTCCAGTAATACGAGATTGTCGAAGGTAGATCGACCTCTACGGAAACCACTCTGCAATGGAGATATACATCCTTGTTTCTCCAGTTCATACATCAAGCGAGCATTGACCATGCGCTCGAAGGTCTTACAAAGACAACTTGTCAGAGCAATTGGCCTATAGTTCAGAGGATTCGATGGTTCTCTACCAGGTTTTAAGATCGGAATCACAATAGCTTCGCACCACTTTGTTGGGTATTTTTGCTCCGTCCATATTCTGTTATATAAAAACAGTAGATTGGAAAGTGAAGTTTTTTTCAGATGACGAAGCATGTTATATGTGATTCCATCTGGACCGGGACTGGTATCATGGGCATTAGATAACGCTGCTTCCAGTTCATGCATTCTAAATTCACAGTTGTATGAAAAAGTACTTTGGTCATTAAAACGCAAAGGCATCTGTTCCGCGAGATTCTTGATTGCCAGAAACCCGGGACTATATGAATCTATTGCGGAAACTTGTGCAAATGCTTGACCCAGAATATTGGCTATGTCTAATGGGGCGGAATGTATTTCATTTCCGGTATTTAACACAGGAATGGAAGATTCACTATATATCCCACTAGCAGCCTTTACTTTTCTCCACAAAGTCTTACTGGAAGTATTGGATGTTATTGAGGAAACAAATGATATCCACGATTCTCTCTGACTGCGGCGGCGAATACGACGAGCAAGCGCTTTGGATTTCTTAAAAGCGACCAAGTTCTCTGTTGTCGGGTACCTTCTAAATATATTCCACATCTTCTTTTGTTTCTTATGACTGTCGCGGCAGGCTTCATTCCACCACGGTCTGCGATATTTTCTTAGACGTGGGGAAGATTTCGGTATAGTATTATTAGCGGCGTTTACAATGGTTTCAAGGACACATTGAACAGCTTCCGAGATGTCTGATGTAGTGACCATAGTTTGAGTGATATCTGCCAACAGTGCGAATTCATCCCAATGTGCTCGCTGGAATATGAAACGAGGTTGGTGCAGAGTCGCACCATCCCCTTCAGTATGCGAGACAATAACGGGAAAGTGATCACTGCCGTAAAGATCATTACTAACTGTTAAAGTGAAGAATGGTAGCAGTTCAGGTGTACAAATGGCCAGATCAAGACTGTGGAAGCTACGAGTAGGTTCGTGGAAGTAGGTTTTCTCTTCACCATTCAGCAGGCAGAGACAGTTATTGGAAATAAACTGCTCAATCTGCCTTCCACGCGAGTTTGTGCTATCTGAACCCCACAAGGTACTGTGCCCATTGAAATCACCGAGTAAGATGAAAGGTGAAGGAAGCTGGTCCACTAAGTTGTCGAGTTCTTGCTGACAGATGACATCATGAGGAGGTAAATAAATGCAGCAGACTGTGACCAATGTTCTTGTGTGAACTTGTACAGCCACAGCCTGCAGAGATGTGCTTAAAGTAAGAGGTGTACTCGGATATAAATTGGATGTGAAGATACAGACACCTCCAGATATGCGAGCTCCTGTGCCTGCATCTTTACGAGTACAATTATAACCACGCAATTTAATCGGAATATTGGGTGTCAAGAAGGTTTCTTGAACACCAAAACAGATTGGATGAAATTTGTTGAAAATGGACTTGATGTCAGGAAGTTTGGACCTTATGCCACGACAATTCCAAGAAAGGAAGGTACCCATTAAGAGAGTCTTTTTGAAGAGGAAAGACAAGAGACGGTAGTTGGAGATGTCTGAATTTCGCAACTCATCTCCAAGTCATCATCATCCTCAGATGGATGCAATTTTATGTCAGGGTTAATATTGGGTGCATCACCAAAGATAGATAATAAGTCCTTATGGACCACACCTTTCGTCGCTAAACCTAAGGCGACGGAATTTTTCGCTTTGGATTTTTTAAATTTTACATTTAGGTCTTTATGCGAAAGGCCGCGCTTCGCAAGCTGCAGTGTTAGTGAATTTTGCGATTTGCGTTTTGATTTCGATTTTGGTTTTACAGGTGGAGAAGTTTCAGGTGAACTTGTGGAATTTTCGGTATCGGAATCTGATTTTTTCTCAATGTTTTTAGATTTTATGGCAATTTTTTTACAATTATTACAGGAGCAGTTTTCACAAAATGATTTCTTTACAACAGAAGAATAACTAATACCAGGCTTAGGAGTTTGTATTTGCACCTTTCGCCTGGCCTCAGGGTATGGTATACCTTCTTTAATTTTGACTGTTGTAATCTGTTTTTCCAGTACCCAACGCGGGCAGGATCGAGAATAAGAGGGATGGCTGCCATCGCAGTTCACACACTTTTCTTGTTCGGAACACTGCTGGCTCTCATGCCCTTTACCAGCACAACGGGCACAAGTAAGTGACCCGCGGCAATTTGCCTTTGAGTGGCCAAAGCGCTGGCACTGGAAACATCTAAGAGGGTTTGGAATGTATGGACGGACTGGTAATCTAATATAGCCGGCATAAGTGTATTCGGGTAAGTTTGGTGTCTGAAAAGTCAGAATGTGGTGTTTAGTTTCAATAAGCTGTCCATCTCGCCTTATATTTATGCGGCGAACGTCAATTACACCTTGTGGTTTCATTTCTTTCTTTATTATCTCTATGGGGACATTTAACATTTCCCCGCAGGTAACGACACCTTTGGAAGTATTCAGAGATTGATGAGAACTTACTGTAATGGCTATTGTTGCTAAGGCTTTTAGTTTTTGAAGCTGCTGGGCTTGTTTTCGAGAATTCACCTCTACCAACAAGTCACCAGAACGCATCTTCTTAATAGATGTAACTTCACCAACAGTTGCAGTTACGGCCTTTTGGACTAAAAATGGGGAGACATTTGAAAAAGTTTCATTATTGTCCGAAATTCTTTTCAAAACGTAAAAAGAGTCAAAGTGGTTAATTGAATTAAAATTAGATGGAACTTTATGATGCCCACTGAAGGGACCACGTTTGCAGGAGCCCATACGATATCAGAAAAGATTCGGGTCCGACGGCACCGCCCACCACGGAGCCCAACAAGGGAAGGCAGCCACCGGCTCTGGCCATTCCCAGCCTCGGCGCTTACCTTGGTGCTAGCCGGAACCTATACGCTCGGAGTTACCCCCGGGGACAGTGACCACCCTTAACGCCAAGCCCAAGGAGTAACCCCTTCGCTTGATCCCTAGCAGACTAAATACTTAGGTTGATAGCTACCGGCCGATTGATACACCGGGGACCACAGTGCACCACCCGTCTAATGGGTCGCCACGCACGGTCAACACGTGGGGTTTTTGGCTGTCCATGAGAAGCAAGAAGCAAACAGAGCGGCGACAGCTTCTCATGGAGAGCTCCCTCACTTGCCGTCGAGGGAAGGAAAGAAACAGCAGAAAGCAAAAGGCGTAGAGGAGAGCGAACTGAAAGGGAGTAAAGATCCCTAGGTACCTCGGGATTGGGACACCCGTACTCACCTAAAGAAGGTGAGCCCCTGAGGGGTAATGATTTCTGAGATTTTGATTTAAGTTTGTTTTTATGTGGTCTGGAAGTTTCTGCAAAATTATTTGATGATTTCTCTGAATCAGAAGTGGGGGAATTTTCATGAGTTTTGGTTTCAACAGTTGTTTTTTCACTAGATCCTTGAGCAACAGAAGCCTAAGTGATATCTGGTGTAGGTATCTCAGCCATAACCCTCCGCCTGGCTTCGGGGTAAGATATATTTTCCTTAAATTTTACAGCAACAATTTGTTTCTGTAATTGCCATTTGGGGCATAAACGAGAGTAAGAGGCATGGTTGCCGTTGCAATTAATGCACTTTTCAGGGGCATTGCACTCCTGACTATCATGCCCTTTCTCTGCACAACGGGCACAGACGGGTGTCCCGCGGCAGGCTGTTTTAGCGTGACCAAAACGTTGACATTGGTAACATCTCAGAGGGTTGGGGATATAAGGCCTGACAGCCAATTTCATGTAACCAGCTCTGACAGTTTCGGGTAGTTTAGGTTTATGAAACGTAAGAATTAAGTGTTTTGTAGGAAGGAGTTGTCCATCCCGTCGAATATTAATACGACGTACATGAGTTACTCCTTCAGACCGAAAATCCTCGGTAATTTTTTCATTAAATAATTCGCCACATGTTATCACACCTTTACTGTTATTAAGAGAGGAATGCGCCTTAACAGAAACAGGTATAGTTGATAAGCTTTTAAGTTTAAGTATTTGATGGGACTGCTTCAGAGATTTTATCTCTACAAGCAAGTCACCTGAACGAAGCTTACGAATAGAATTTACTTCGCCAAGAGATCCAGAGATAGACTTTTCGACAAGAAAAGGAGATACTGTATGGAAAGTTTCGTTTTTTTCTGAGATACGGTGAATGACAAAAAATGAATCGTAAAGAATTTCACATGATTTTGCTATGTTCATTCGTTGCCCACTGAAGGGAGTAAAGTTTTTTTTGCCCATATGACATTGGAGGCAATTCGGGTCCGGCGGCACCGCCCATCACGGAGCCCAACAAGGGATGGCAGCCACCGGCTCTGGGTTTCACCAGTCTCAGTACTTACCATAGTGCTGACCAGTACCTATACGCTCGGAGTTACCCCCGGGGACAGTGACCACCCTTAACG
>JAPMOR010005866.1:7124-39252 GCA_026543865.1 Argiope aurantia
GTATGTGAACACGATAAATAACAAACTCTTTGAACCAGGCGGGAAGAATTTGGTACATGGATTTTGTAGATTTCTCTAAAATTTCGAACGAAATTGATTCGGATGAAGGCTGTCTGCCCGGCTGCCGGGGTACAAGTGAATAAGATAACGTAAAAAGTTTGATGTATAATAACTGATCCAAGATTAGCATAAAAAAATAGATCTATATAAAAAATTGGAAGCAAATTCGTCAATTGGTTAATCGTCTGTCAATCTGTACTTTCGCGCGACATAAGCGTGATGATAATAAATCTAAATAAATTTCCTATTTAAATAAATTTTGGTCCACATCTTTTGCATTAAAAGTGTAAATTCTTCGAAATGAGGATGAGATGCTTCTGGCATGGTGTTTGGATCTCTCCACCCTGGAAGGTACACGAAAAGGTGGAGATTTGGATCCTTCCAACGATGATGGGACATGCTTCCTTAGGGAAGGGTTGTACCCTGGCCGGTGATGACCACAGTTCCCACCAGTGTTACTGCTACGTTCAGTGGTGGCGGGGTGGTCGGCTGTACGCAAGAAGAAGAAGTGTTGCTGCAGCGGCAGTCCAGTCATTCACTATTTATTATCCGTGTGCCTTCGACCGGGTGGTGAGTCAGTGTTAGGACTTATCAAATTTTGAATCTGTCAAAGCGTTGACCGTTTGTACTTTCGAACGCATATAAACGCGAAAATGCATTAAATAAATGAAATTTGGTATGTGATATTGTGGATATAATTGTAGTTCTGAGTTCAAATTTTGGTTCAATCGATCGGAAAAAGAAGTTCGATTTTTGGGGGGGGGATGGGGGACTTGTGTTTCAATGAATTCCAGCAATTAATAGCCAAAGATCACATGCTAGATGCAATAAAAACATTGGATTAACACTAAAGATTTATATTTCGTAAATATTATTCGCTAATATCTTGCAATTAATGCACAAATACCAGTGGTGTTTCGTTAATATACTTTGAAACACATACTTCTCATGTTCAGGATTCTAAAAATAAATACTGAGCACACCTGGCATCAACGCCCTTCCCAAGATCCAAGGGAGTAAGATAATATTTCTTATACGAGAGTATACGAGAAAGTTTTGGGGAGACCATTTACCTCGTTTTCTTAGCTTACACTGAAATCATTAATTGACAATAATATAATAAATATTAAAATGGTATAAATTTGTTTGCAATAATGTACACCAAAATTATTGACGAAAATATTAATTAGTTATAAACTGAACTTTAATTGAAGTTTAGAAAAACCCATGAGACCAGGATAACCTGGTTGGTAGGGCGTCCCTTGGGTTGCGAGTTCGAATCCCTCTGGCCGAAGACTCCTCGTGGTTGGATGGCTGGCGCACGTATAAATATGCCGTGGTTACAAAGCCCTCCATGTCGAGAGTAATACCATTGGGGGTACTGAATCAGGGATTATCGTTCTCTGATTCAGATCTAAATTACGATCTGTGAATGAATGAATGCAATGCACGAGTGAAGTCCGCCCCCTAAAAAGGGTCGTGACGTGTATATAGCTAAGTCGTACTCATGGCCCTAGATGGCACTACTGAAAAAACAAGAGACGCACCCTTGGCTTTAAATCACTGACTTCTAAATTCAGTGGGCTTGTCTATGACAAGTGCCATTAGAAACAATAACAGAAAAACCCATTCATAGTGAGCATCTAATATCTAAAAAATAATCATCCTCCAAATTTAATTCTCTATCCATCCAGAAGTCTATTCTGTAGAACGCTTTGAATTAATTTTCCACCACGAATGCCCAAAATCACATCATGTAATGATTTATAGATAGTATCCAATCTTTAAACATGATCAAGATAATATATAAAAAAGGTTTTTATGACTAAATTCAACCGATTTTATGAAAATTATCTAATGGAACATGTGCCTTATTCGTGTTTAATCCTTCTTCGCATGATTTTTTTTTGTGAAATAATTCAGAGTTATATAATTTTTGCTCTAGATTAAAGGGAAATGTTTAAGAAAATCCTACAATAAATATATAGCATAAAATAATTAAACAACAAGATGATGGAAATATCCATCATCATGCAAATTTACATGTTAAGCTCAGTACAAAATCTTAAATGGCCCTCTCTTCTGAATTTCTCCGTTCATTATCGTTTTTATTAGCAAAAAAATCTCAGATTAGTTATTAAAAAGTATTCAAGAACTTTCCAATCACAACAAACATCGGAATGACAAGTTCAAACCCACTACAATGATTGTGACGTTTGATTTTTTTATTTTTTTGACAGCTACGTTCCTTATTACGCAATAGTCGTGAAAACAGTTGCCATCAACAACGAATTTAAAGTACACCTGTTTTCATTACAATTTTTTGTTCACTAAATGTTATAATGGAAATTTCCTTCATCATGGAAAGAAGGGTTAAACAATAAAATAATATTAAGCAATACTGAAATAATAAATTTATCATGATTGCACTAGACGGTACCCTCAAGAAATCAAACAAACCCTTTCTGGAAATCTACCATCAGAAAAATATATTCTCCGAATCTAATTGCTGTCAGTGGAATCTCTGGAATGTAATAGACAGATTCTCCAATAACATCCAATGAAAATTCCAGCAGCAGTCGTCACTTCCTCAAGATCCGTGCCCCCCCCCAGCCCCACCTGCGCAGCGTCGCAGCATAAATTCAGGTCCTAATGATCGCAAACGGACATAAATATTTACCCGAGAGATTTATCCCGAAGGTGAACGAACCGATTTCGCTGTTAGTTACTCTCGGCTCCGCCAATATTTGTGGAGGTGGTCTAGTTGGATGGGATATGCGATTGCGCACATGTTTTGCGTGTAAATATGCGAGCAATGATTTCGCGCAAATACTAGCCGTTGATGAAATACTCGCTTAGAAGTTAGTGAAGTAATCGTTTGTGTGTTTACAGTGGTTGGGAAGATTGTAATATACAGGATTGCATATTTGTATCTGCAGTTTTTCTGGAGATAAATGTGTCTCGCTCAAGCTGATGATGAAATAACCGTTTGTTAGTTTCTGAAACAATTGTGTATTTGTAGTATTCGTAAAGATTAAAAGATAAGGATATATACCTCATTTGTAAAAACAACTTTTTGGAAGATAAATGTCTAAATGCAAAACTTTTTAATAAGTTTTATATTCGCTTACTTATTTAGAAAAGAAACAATAAACATTATATATATATATATATATATATATATATATATATATATATTAAAAAGTGGTTAGGATTCAAATATGTATATATTATTATTTTCTTTCTTCTGTGAAGTATAAAACGAATAATTATTGTAATCGACAAAAAATTCAATCTCGAGATTTTACGAATCTCGTTTTTCAAGGTCAATTTATATCTACTAATAATAAAAGTGAATGTTTGTGCGATTGTATGACCGCGTTTGTGTGTGTATGATCATATTGACGCTCTAGGGGTGTTTGACCTAGAGTTACCAAACTTAGCAAATGAGAGGTGAGAACGTGCTACTTAGGGCGATGTTTTTTATTATTTTATTTTAATTGCATTTTTTAACTAAGAATTAAGAAAATTTTTGAATTTTTTAACAATAACTCCTGAAAATATTACAGTACAAAAAGATTGGTACTTAAAATTACAGTAATTATCTTTTCTGCTATACCAATTTTTTTGCTGAATAATTTTTTCTATTTATAATTAATTTTTTAAAAAATATTTTAAGTGCGTTTTATAACAATATATTCTATGGCAGAAGGGAATCTCAAATTGTTTTCATTGATGCTACTAATATCTCATTCTGATTACTTTTCCCATGGGTGATAATTAAAATATAAAAATTCGCCTCATTTTCCCTTTTTAAACAGACTTCAATACAAGACATATTTTAATAAATTCTTTGAATTTTGCTGCTTTTAATTATAAGTATAACAATTTAAATTCGCATCTTTTTTTTAAATATTGGCGATATTATTATTGTATGTATAAAGATATAGTGTCAGCAGGATTGTAAAGTGCCATAAGTCACAACACAACATATAAAGATATAGACAAAAAATTAGTGAAATGCAAAGCACAACAAACAAAATGGTGTAAAGCTTCTAAAACAATATGAATTATATGTGTATCAAAATTTAAGTTTAAAAATTTTTTCTGAGAAATCAATAGAAAATTTTTTGCTTTCATTAACCAACTAGTCGATTAAGGTGTCTAGTATTTATAATTTATCGAATTCGCATCTCTTGCAAATTTTTTATATGACAGCTGGGATAATAACAATTATAACCGTTAATATTAATTTAACCAACTTATACAAAACATTTAATTGTAATTTTTAGCAACTATTAAACGCGAGGTGGTCATCCAAAACTGCTGCTTCTAAGTGGTCATTATTTCCACAACCTTGTTTCTCAACATTTGAACTGCAATTTCGCTTAATTCAAAGAATTAAAAGAAGTAGAAAAGACAAAACAAGTCAAAATTACATAAGATTATGCGACCGTATGCAAGAATATGCATGAACGCAGAATTAAACAAACAATGAGAAATTCTTTTTATTTTATTATAATTTAAACTTGAACAGTGCGTGGATACATCTAATTTCAGAAGACCATATCATCAGCGTCGTATCACCATATCATAACTGATATCATCAGCGTCGGCAAAGATTCTTGCGACAAAATCGTCATGTCCTCTATCTCAATATTCATTAATTATTGCATATTCTCAGGAATATAGCGTCTGATATCCAGTTACAAAGCTGGCAAACGGCGTCCTCAAGTTCATCCAGTTGGCGTTTCCGACTCGACTTTTCCTGAATTGACTCGTTTTCGTGTTTTTCTACCTCTCTAATTAATTTTTCTGTTAAATTTTGAATCAGTTTATATTGAAGCTTATGCAACATTTCTGTTTGAATATGGTAAATGAAGCAAGCACATTAGCAATGAAGTAAGTTTAAAATATATAAGACTACATAATCTTATTTTTGCGCTCTTATAAAATTATATTAAACTGATGCGAAATACCATATGGATATTGTATGATTCTATTCAAAACTATTTTCTTTTTTTGTATTAAATTAGCAACTGAAAAATGTTTAAAATTAATCAAGAAATGAAATATTATTATTGATCTATCAGTGCTATAATACTCGAAGAAACTTGCGATTTATTTATTAACGTTAAAATGTTAGAGATTGTGGCAGTCCTTTTTACCAGATGATTTTTAGAATGCTTTTCTATTCAAAGGATTTTTTTTTACCCTACGCATAACAAAATACCATTCACGGGATCATCATACATACAGTTCTCTGTAGAATTTCACGAAAAAAAAATCCCGAAAAAACATTTCACAATGATGAGCCATCAAAAAATATTCAAGAAAAGAAATGAAATATTTTCTGGGGGGGGGGGGATGAAATGTCCAGCTTGCCAAACTCGATAATCTTTCATAAACATAAAATGTTCCTTTTTTCGTGTTTGTGGGGTTTTGAAAGATCTCATTTGACAATTTCATATTTCTTCGAAAATAAATTTCACCTGCGCATTTTAGAAAATTCGGGATATAAAAGCTTTTCTTTAAAAAGGTTTAAAAATAAAAAGAAGAAGAAGACGACGAGAGAAGGGAAATATTCCAAAAAGGATTCGAATGTCAACAATAGTGAGCTGCTAATAATAAAAGTAAAAAACCTTCAGGATAATGGAAATGTATTCTTAAATATCTCCAAAATAAGTTTACAGAATCCAAGGGATATTTATGCATCAGTAATTATCAACTTTTATATTAAAAGAAACCCACCTTACTTTTGAACTAAAAGATCGCAGCTTTCATTATTTTAATTTCAATTATTCCCCTTTGCCTCCTTCTTTATTATGTCTTATTCTCCCCACCTTTCTATCCCCTCCTTCCATTTCATTGGTGTAGTCTGGGTATTAAAAGAAGACAGAGGGGTCCAACTCAAGTACGAACCGCGTCATTTGACTATGGTTCAAAATTTCTTGGTTACCAAAATAGCCCTAGGTGGCATCAAAACGGTATGTCAATATGTAATAATATTAAATTCTATTTCAATAAATTAATGACAGGCATTTATTTGTTCTAAATTATAAAACTATATTATTCTTCTTTTATTTCTACACCTACCCCTGTCAATAATAATGATGTGTGTGTGTGTGTGTGCATGTATGTGTGCTTTCTTGAAAGTATGTCTAAAGTCTTCAAAATCGTCACAAATATACTTTTGAGGGTGGAAATGTGCACCGTAAAGATTTTTTTCCCCAAATTTTAATTGAAAATTAAGTGGAATTCTGGAATTTTTCCGCCATAACTCCGATAAATATAATAGCACAAAAATGATTTTTATGCCATTTTTTTTATTTAAAAAATTGCCGTTTTAACGACATTAATTTGCATACCAAGCAAATTTTTCCGGAATTTTGGCATTTCTTTGTCTAATTTTCAGCAATAGATTATTATACTGCTACTCTGAAATTCAAACAGTTTTCAAATATTCAATCGCGTGATTTTCTTCCATTCTTGAAATCTAAAGAATGAGGTTTCAATTTAATGCATGTTTAATATCTGTGTTGTTTACATAACAAATAAAAAATTGAAATTACTGTGCCATGAAAGCTAGAAGATAGACGAATCGGACAGTGACTTTTTGATATCATGGAATTTGACTTCCCTTAGGATGGTTCATATCAGACAGATATTAGTCTATTAAACTAACACGGTTTTAATTTTTGACACAATTTGAGCTTACAGATATTTTGTTGGAGGGAGGTGCCATGAATATTAATCTATGCTTAAGAAATTTAATTGAAAGTAAACGCAACCTAAATTTCTGACGAGCCAGCAGATTGCCAAAAGCGGCTAGTACTAATATAATAAACTATCTTATCAATTGTGTAAAAAAATTATTTTACAAGGAGTGTTAAAAACCCTGAATTGCAGGAAGTTGAGTGACTTTGGCTCCTCCTTTCTGGGAGTAAGAACTTCCCTCTTCTTAGAGAAAGAAATGTCTCAAGTAAGTAAGTCCAGTTTTTAAAGTGTTATGAGTCCAATTTTTCAATAGAGTCGCAGAGTTCAGTTCGATTTCACATTTTTACCTAACATTAAAAAAAACGAGCCAGTTTCACCTCATTTTCTTCATTCTGAATTTTTGATATAATTTGTTGACATCCTTTTTTTTTTTTTTTTTTTTGTAAAAAATAGTGTAATGTAAATTACAGAAAATTTTAATTCTCTTAAAAAAAGAAGTTGCGAGACTTTTACAGCCAGAAGAGTTGTTATCTTGTAATTGAACAAGTTAACAGTTTGATGTTTAGGATAACATTAGGATGTTAGGATATCTCAATAATCACATCTCATAGTGATCTTATTCAACATATTTTCTCACAAACCATCATTTTTTAAACAGTTGTTTTTAAAAAACTTAACACTTCAAAGCTATTTCTTTAAAATAATAATTAAAAAGGGAAAAAATTCGCTTAAATTTTAGGCGTTTGTTTATATAATCCTTAAAATTGTGATTACTTTTATTTTGTGATTACCTTTTTACAATTATACTTGCATACTTACCATGCCATTGTTTCAAGCTTTATTGCTTTATCTAATATTATTTTTTGATGTTTGTAAAATTCATTTCTTTTAGCAAAAAAAAAAAAGATAATCGAATTTTAAATTTACGAAATTTGGAGAACACTAGGTGGTATATATTTATTGTAAACTTGTTTTGCTTAAATATATCTTAAATTTTTTTCTTTCCAATTAATTATCCTGCACAATTAATATAATTAATTTAATTTTAGTTTTTACTCTACAAAATATCCTGTACAATAAATTTTGTTTTAAATTCTCATTTTTACAATGAAAATAATTTTTTAAAATGTTTATTTTTACAATCATATCAATTGTTTACAATGCCATTTTGTAACCCAAAATGTCATTTTTTTAGAACTTTTGCTTTTAAGGAAAAGCGTTGCATTTAATAGTCATTGAATTTCGAAAAAAGAAAGCTTGATTTAAGAATCTGTTACTTGTTTTTGAATGAATAAAAAGAATTCTTACTAAATAAAATACACCAACATTTCAAAACGAAAAAATCTTAGAGCAGATCTCAAATTATTTCAGAAGATACGTGGGTGATGTTGTCATTCCAGGAGTAATAATCTGTAGCATATTTTTCAACGATAATCGTGGAACATTACAATGATACTTATTGATAAAAGCAAATTTTGGTTACATAATAAAAAGATGAAACTAGGCCAACTATTCTTGATAAAATTTCATCATATGCCATTCCAGTCTTTAAGTCCTTTTTCTATCTTATCCCA
The DNA here is from genome assembly GCA_026543865.1 of Argiope aurantia. Taxonomy (NCBI): domain Eukaryota; kingdom Metazoa; phylum Arthropoda; class Arachnida; order Araneae; family Araneidae; genus Argiope; species Argiope aurantia. The sequence continues at coordinate 15,476 of JAPMOR010005866.1, forward strand.
AACTAAGAAGTTATCATGTTCGGCATTTCTTCATGCTGAAGATATGAGAAAAATCAATAACCAACGGCAAGTCATTGACCTGGAAGGCACGATTGCCACATAAAAAAAAGTCTGGAAGCAAAATACTAATAAAAAAATATACACGCGATGATCGGCGATAATAATTGATCGTGTCTCATCGTACAGCTCAACCCGAGATAGCGGGTATTCGAAAGAACGCAACAGCTTGCACTTAAGTCTTAACTTAGATGAGGCCATAAACAATTCAAATCCGCTGCCGCTTAAGAAAAGGCAGCACGTGTTCTGTATGACAGCTCGTCTAAAAGCAAAAGGAAGGGTGGGAGTGGGGCCTCATGCAAAAAGTGTCTAGAAATCGTACCCGGCTCTGTTTTCATATTTTCTGGAGGAACTGCTATTTTTAAAAGAAAGTTCTGCGATCATCTGTTTCTTGTCATGGAATACGTGGTCTGCAAATAGCGTTCGTTCTCAGCACTTCATGCTCTAGAAAGAAATGAAGCTGGGAAAATGAATTGCAATTTTGGGAAAGGGAGTTGGGTTACTTTTTTTTTTTTTTCTGGACTTGGTGTTTGGAACTCAGTACTAAAAGTTCATGGCAAGGCGATGAAAGCCGTAAAAAATGATAATTGATTGCAATTTTTTGTTGCTGTTCTTTTTGGAATCATCAGTGTTTTCAACACCCTCTTAACATATCGTCAATAACATCCCGGGATGATGGCAGAAGTGATACAAAGTTTCCCTTTATCTGTTCTAATGTACTATATTTATAAAGATGAATATTTGTCTTTTTTATATATAAATCTGTAATTTTTGGCCTATTATCAAATTTGAAGCACATGCCCTTCAAAACAAGAGAAAGATCACTGTTAAATTTACAAAGCCTAATAATTAATTAAAATTTTAATTGATTGAGAATTTAACAAGTTTCTAGTCTGTGTTTTTTTTTTCTCAGCTATGTATTCCAAAAATATTATTTCACAAAAATAATATTTACATTGCCTTAAATCTCAAAAGAATTATTTCTTTAAGGATTTAATTTCATTTCAGAACAATTTTGTCTCAAATCAAACTCTTTTTTTTAATATTGTCTCATAAAATGTTTAGTCCTTGTTTAATTTTTTTTCATCGCGAAAAATTAATATACTATTCTTACTACTTATAATATTATTGATATATATAATTATACTTAATAATTGTACTAATTTATTATTATACTATACTCTGCAAACAATATTAATTTACTAATTTATAATAATACTATTTATTATTCAATTATTAATAATAAATATAAAAACTATACTTCTTTTCTGCACAATTTATATGCAGAATAAAAAAAATGAAATTACATTACTTCAAAATATAGAGTACAATTTGAAACACCCTAACAATTAAATTTTTAATTGCACTATGATGAAATAGAACTCAATTCCTTTAGTCAAATTCATGAGCAAAATTAGCATAGCATTTTCTAACTGAATGCTTTAATGATGGAATTGTTATATTCAAAAATGAAATTGGTGATGATATCATGCACTTTATTGCCTATACTTTTAAGTCATATCATTTGTTATCATAAAGACAATCATATAATAAACATAATAAGTATAAAAACAAAAGTGCTATTAAAATAATAAGACTTAAATCATCCGCCATAATTTAATGCCAATAATTATTTTTAAGGCATCCATAAATATCAAATTATACATAAAAAACTGAACTGAAATAAAGTGCAGTAACAGTTCGCAACGGACAAGGTGGTTGTCAAAGGCGAATCTCTGTAAGCAATAAAGATATGTGTGGCTGTGTTAACACTCTACAATCCAGACTGCTTCATCTAAAGTTATTCCTTTGGAAAACGGAAATATGTATTTAGGATTGAAAATTTTAACCAAGAATAAAGCGAAATTTTAGTATTTTTCTGAGATACCTTTTGAAAACATTACATTGCAAAATTTCCTTTTACATCGTCTAAAAGTTCAAAAAAATTATTTTTTCAAGGAAATCAATTTTTCAGCTGTATTGTTGTTGTTTTATTCTATTTTTAATTAATTAAAAAAATATTTTTAATCCATTTTACAATACATATTTTTTAGATATGTGAATTCATATCCATTTTATTGTTGTTGTTATTATTTCATTCTGGCTCTTTTTTTCATTGTTGATGATTCAGGTATGAAGGTTAGGCTTATTCTCCATGTTGAGTAGGTTTCAGTATAATGTATACTTATAATATCAGTTTTGAAATTTTGTTGAACTTATAATTAAGGTTTAACTTTAAAATCTAGCAATAGTGAAAAAAATTTCAAAATTTTTTAAATTTTTCTGCTGTTTTCTGTCATAATTTTGTAAAAAGATACAGGCAGAAAATTAGGGAAATATATAATACTGCGAATGATGTAAAATAGTGTTAGTTTTACGTACGTCGGGATTTGAAGTTAGAAAATATTTTGCTGCGGGAATCACTAAGACATAGTTAACACAAAACATTTATTTAAAACATCTTGTAATAAATTAATGTTTAAAACATGTTTTCTACCAATAAATACTCTTGAAAAAGCATCATAAAATAATTTTAAAAACGATGAAATCTTTCTTACACACATGTTATTATTATAAATAAAAAATATTCATTTCTGTTCGAAAATAATTTTTTTCTAGTTCCCGATGGTTAAATTTCTTAAATATGTTCGCAATTTTAAAAAGAAAACTGATAAAAAAATTATTGAAAAATCTTATATTAATTTTTTTTTCAAACACAAAATTTATACTTCATAAAACTATAATTAATTTCAGCTGAAATATTTTTTTCGGTCTTCTTCAGCTTTTAAGAACATTCCCCCATTTTATATAAAGTTTCTTAAGTATCTGATTTATTTTTCTCTTCTACCGTAATTCATTGATTGCTTTCATTTCCTAGTTGAAAACCATTATTTTTTTATGCATTCACCTTTTTTTACTTTAGGAAATTCAGTTCTGAATTATTAAAGGGATAGCACTTAACCCTTGTCTTACCTCTGTTTTTTCCCCTCAAATTCATGCATACGGAAAACGATTCTTTTATGCGCCATTCCAGTTGTTACACTCCCCCCCCCCTCCATTGTATCAGAATCTGAAATGGAATTTTTAAGAAGGCTTTCCATACTGAAAATTTCACTTATTGATGCCATGCCATATAAATTGCAAAAATCTTGCATCTTTATACTCAAGTTATTCTGGATTTGCATTTCGCTCGTGCGGGAAAAGAAAAAGAATATTGTCGCATTTGGAAATGTAGTGAAGAATTTTTCAGAATCGTTCCTGTTTTTTCTTTACCATTTCTTTTTAACTGAGCAAAAAATGTTTTCTACTCATAAAAATATTTAGAAGTTTTTAAATAATATACGAGTGCTATTAGATTGGCATATCAACAGAAATTATTGCGTTAAAATATGAATACAATGTGAAAAAAAGAGGATGAAATTATTAAAATGTTTAAAAATTTCTTTTAGGGTAATTCTAACTTTTAAATAAACCTTTGATTATATAAGTTTGGCATTAAGTATGAAATATATGAGCGAACTTCTTTGTAATTAATTTAATTCGTGCTCCTATCAAATATAAAATTACTCACAAAAATACGCAGAAATAATTTCTTTGCAGAAAACGATTGCACATCTTGCAATCGTTTTTCTTGTACTTTTTGAGGTTCTAGAAAAACTTTATTTTTCGCTTAACAATTCCTTTTGTAACATAACAACTCTTATATTCGAAATTTAAATAAATCTCTTCATTCTTTTTAAATTCTTAACATTTTTCTTATTCATTTTAATACCGTTTTCTGTTTATATTAAAATCATTTGATAATATTGTTTTGAATAAATGGCATCAATCATCTTTTTTTTTAATGTCGTTTGTTATTTACATCTGAATCACTCGTATTTGTTTGTTTGATTGAAGAGAGATTTAAAAGTTGGAACTTGATTTTATTCAAATTATTTCTTAAACTAATTTTTATTTGTTTATAAGTTAGTTAATATAGAAGTTCAAACAAACGCTTATATCTGAATTAACACAAAATGATTGAGCCTAGAATTTGTTTTCAAATTTTGCAATTCACGTTTTTAATTGCTTACTTAGAGTTACTAAGTAAAATCTTGAAAAATATTTTCATTCATCTTTTGCTTTAACAGCCAAATACTTGTGTGTTTTTTTTCTATTCAAAAGAGGTTCACAAAGGTTATCTGCATTAACGCATAGCAGTACGGTTGGTAAGAAGTGACGACATTTGAAAATTCCCTCCATTTAAATGACTCTCTGGCTATATTATTAGAATGCTGAAAAATACAAATTGTTATTTATTCTTTATTTTATAATTACAAACTTTATAGTTTGAAGTAACAAGATGCTACAGATATTTTTAACATGGCTCCCAATGGCGAACTTCAGCTTATATCCATTGCTATGCAAAAAGCATTAAGAGGTTCCTTTTAATTAACTGGTCAATTTAATTTCACATTTTAACAAATTTTTAGTTGAATACCTTGCTAATTATTTCTCTTAGATTAATTTTTACATTAGGAATTTAATTTTTGTATTGGTAATTTTGCGACAATATTTTTTTTTAATTTGTGGCGATTTTCGAATATGCAGACAAGGCAACAGCCTAGAATCACTGGTCAAAAGTGAACAGCAAGCGATCAATTTTTATAAGAATGATATTAATACGGATTTCCGATTTATATTATATAAATCGATATAATCTATATCGATTTTATAAAAAAATTGTTTTAATAAAATCGATATTTAATAATTGATTTCATTAAAAAAAATTTACAAATGTATTTGGTCCAGATGCCAAATATATTTAAATTTTTTTTATTATAAAATATAAAAATATTATTAACACTTTTTCCAGTAAAAAGTTTCAGGTTGCTATATTTCCTTATATTCATTTAATTATTATTATAAAGAACTTGCTAGCTTAACTAAATCCACTAAGAAAAGAAGTCCATGCATTGCCTACGACCGTAAAACGCCAAGGCTGCCCCTAGTTTCCATGGAAAAATTATGTGAAAGCAAAAAAAAAAATTATGGCAACGTGTTAAATACTGGAGTTTTACCAGTTCATTCGAGATGCACCATTACTTCAGTATGATAAAACGAGCACACATACATACACGAGTTTATAACATTCAAATAAGTCATGGGAGTGAACTATGCTTAAACCTATTCCATAGATTATGATTCTTACAATGCGGATGCACAGTTGAAGCTGAAGAATTCTTCAGGAGCAATTTTCCTTTCAGTTATGTCTTGCTAATGTTTTTTAAAATTTTTTAATAAGTAAAAATTTCTTGTAAATAAAATACAAGGCAATCTTATATTTTTTGGGACAAATGGAAAACATTTTTTTCGGTAAGGCAAACTCCGACATACTGTTTACTTTCCAAATTTCATTCAAAAAGAAGTCTTTATATTTGTTTATTTGATGAGAATAATAGAGACTTTCATTTTTTAGTCGTTTAGGAGGAAAAGCAAACAAACAACAAAAAATTAATAAAGAATTTCTAGAAAGTAACAGCCATTTAAAAAACGAATCAACATAGAGGAATTCACTCAATACGATTGGTTATTCCCTTTCATAAATCTTCACATCCAGCTTCCTATACTTCCATTTTGTCCACGTCAATATGCCAAAATGTCTTCTGTAGTTCCATGACAAATGGAGATAAGCCTATAACTGCACTAGGTTCTCCATTAACTATATTCTTAAGAATTTGCGCTATATGACCAGGTTGATGAAGCTTTTCAACCTATATTATACGTCATTAAGTACTTTCGAACCAGTTACCAGGACACAGATTTACAAATGTCTCCCCTTTTCCGGTGCAAACACGATACATTAACAAGTAATTGATGAAAATCGTTAAGTCGTTCAATCGGACAAGCCGTTCAGTAGAAAATTAGTTTGTTTAAATAAAAATTTTAGAATGCCGGTGCTTATTTAAAATTGTGTATTCGTTCGCAAAAATTTTCAGAATGAAAGGCGTTGTAATGTTTACAGTAAAAATAAAAATCTGAATTCAGCAATTTTTTTTAGTCTTTTGTAAAAAGTGAGTTTTAGAAAATTAAAATTTTCACGACTTCATTTTAATCTTAAGAAATTTTTTAAAATTATTTTTATTGTGATAAAATTTTGCAAGGAACAAATGCATACGCAATTTAAAAAGATTATCAGTGATTTTGGCGTAATGGCTAAGCAAGCTTTATTCCCTAGAAAATTTAAAACAAAAGTATTATTTTATCAAATACATTTATATAAATATTGAAATTTGAAAAATTTTAGTAATGCACAAAAATATGAAAGTGAAATCAATAAGTGAAATCAATAAGTTTTTAGTGAAATCAATAATATATATACATATATATGCAAAAGCCTTTGCAAATGAGTGGTCGAAAAGAAATCTTTGAAAAGTTAACCGATTCATGTCACGGAGGAAGTCATAATTACAACGAGAACGAGGGGATGATCAAATGATATTTGTTTACATCTCGATCTATCAGAAAAGTCACATTCTTTCTCTTCAGTAATTTACTACGAGATTGTCTTTGCCACGTGCCGATTTAGGCAAGGGAATCTTGGGTATTTTTTAGAAGTATCTGCGGGTTTTAGAAATTTAGTGCGTGAAGAAATGCATAAGTCAGTTTTCTAGAGCGCGTTTAGAAATAAAAATGGGAATTTGATCAGAAAATAAGAATATTTTAGAAGGATGTTAGCGCGGGCTAATTTAAGATAAAATTGAAGTTAGGATTTAAATTAAAAATTACAAATAGAAGAGCCAACCCTTGATTTAATGTTTCACATTTAATGTTTTTTAAGAATATGTCGTACTTGATTGGTTCCAAGTAATTCTCTATATTTGTAGTGTTAAAAAGTGCCGAATTCAACACTCGCTTGAAAATATTTACTTCATTTAACAATTTAAGAGGAAAACCCAACGCAATTTTTAAATAGTCTGCTATTGCCCAAAAATCTTGGTCTTACCATTCCACAAAATTTAATTTTTGTAATTGCGGTTTTAAAAAGCAAAAATTCCTTCTAGAGCTAGCAAAAAAATTAAGCAATTTTCGCTATCTCTCGAATTTGAAATTATGGTTCCAAAAATAAAAAGATTTCCTTTATTGGAAAAAGGAAAGGCAAAAAAAAAAAAAAAAGCCTAAGCTTACTATCGCAGTAAAGTCGATTTCGGCAAATTGGAATTCCATACTCAATTTTGACAACGATTTTAAAACAAGCAATACTGTGAAGCAAAATTTGGAATTTTTTTAATTGGCCATAAAAAAAACTTTAAAATGCAACCCTTTTTATGAGTAGGAAAAATGGTTTCAATGGTTCAACCACGTTCATACAACAAACATTTCTATAAATGACCCCGCTTTAAAAGAGAAAACAGTTGAAAATGCTTCTAAATTGGAAATTCACGAATTCCCAACTTCAAACAGTTGATTAGACCATTTTATATAAGAAGTTGTGGTACTGACGAATCCGTTAGAATCAATTTCTAGACTGTCCTAAAATAGATGGTAACGCTTTTTCTGACCTTGATGCATCTATATTCCAGTAAAGAATGCTGGCTAGACAGGAGTTATTGTTTCATTTGCTTTTGCAGAAAAGGATGAAAGCTGCCGCAGTGGGAAATTATCGAAACTAATGTCAACTTTTTTGCTATGTGCCGATTCAGGAGTGCAAAGTTAACGCCATTGGTTGTCCGAAAATGCCAGAATAAAGAGCTTTCCTATTCGATAGGCCTCAAACAAAGAAGATCTTGGTTGACAAGAAAAATTCGGAAACCATCTTCGCCCACTGCCTGTTAATTCCTCCGACAGAAACTTAACTCGTGCTTTTTAATCAATGCACAGTCCATATCGTAGATTTAAAATTACAAAATATGCGAAAGGAATTTTTCCCTGCTAGTTGCTCATGCCAAGCCCAAGTCTTGCGATTGGGGATATGATCGTGTGAAGTGCACTATCTTCTGAAAAATATTCTCCCGAGTATGCAATCTGAAAGCAAGGAAAAGTCATTAAACGCGTTAGAAAATTCTCATTTAAATTATTCTGCACGAAAGAGTCGAAAGTATAATATACTAAATTATTTTGTGAAAGATTGTTTTCCAGGAGATCAGAGGAAGAATGAGAATTTAAATTTTAATGAAAAGGAAGAAATTTTTCCCATTTCAGATGATTGAAGATTATGTAGCTTGCGCTATAAGCATCCATTTAATAGATTCCAATTCTGAGTGATTTGATACACAGAATCTGATATTTCGGGCGATGATTAAGACTGCATTCAATCCGAGAAAATTGAACGCATTTAGCTGAAAGGAGCACCAAGAGAAGTTAGTAAAAACTCGTAGGTATTGAAAATACTGTTTGCTTCGCGACTGATAAAAATAGGATGCAGAATTAAAACAAGCAATTTCTTTAAAAAATAATTTTAAAGACATGTACTAGTTCATAATCTAGTGCAATTCATTTCGTGATCAGCGTTTTATTTGTCCCATCCAGATTTAGCTTTTTCTCGCGTATGGTGTTCATTTCTTTCCTTCGATCTCGAATGACATTAAAATATTCCACTTTAATGAATGACTTAACACGTTTCTTTCTAATAACTTGAATAAGACACACTTGCATATTCATAAAAGGTATTCAAGTTTATTTTGTAATGAATTTGATTTTATATTTGAAGATTTTAATGAAAAAATGTGTAGAAAGTTTCGGTGACCGAAAAAGGAAATTCAGAATCGTGCGGACGTGGAAGTGGCAGCAATATAATAGGGTTGCCCACCAATTTCTGTGTAGATTGCATTGCTAACGGAAGCAAAAAGTCGATAAATTTTAGAAAGTATTAAAAGTTTACATCCTTTGAATCCTTCGGTACGTACTGTCAATTGACTCGAAATCAAAAAAGTTGCAAGTTTTAATTACATCTTCCGCATAAACTCGTAGAATTAGAGCTACACTGAAGCATTTGTCGTTAAGTACCAAGTACAAAATATTCAAGTCGTTAAAAACATTTAATAGGAACCAATTTTAAAATCCATTACATAAAATTTAGTATAAAATCCATGATAAATTTAAGTAGAAGAAAGCCTAGACTGAATCAGTTGAAGATGCTTCTGAGGCACTGGACGTCTCTGGCTCTGTCAATGTCAAATTCACTTCCATGCAGCGAAATTCGAAAGCTCTGATGGACAGATTATCCCTATAGTATCTACATATGGTGTTATTCGGACAGTCACACCTAAAAAAGAAGACAATTTCAGTCAAAATAGTCAATATTATTCTCCAAGATATTGATAAATTCCAGTTAGATTTACTATTGCCTTGCATTTATTGAACAAACATTGTGTTTGATTAAAGCCAATATAAAGCAGATACTTTCTAGCTTGATTATTTAAACAATATAGGTTAGAATAATTGCCAAGGGTTCATGGTAACGAGACTTCTGTCCCATACTCACTATGCGGATATCTAGATACCCGAGATGCCTGGTACTAAAGTTAACAGTCTGCTGTGAAAAACGTGCCACGCATGTCGCAATGCTTTTGCCACAAGACCGCCAAGGACGTGCTACAAGCGTACGCGGGCAATTGTCAGAAGAAAAATGAAACTCGCAAACCGTCGATGGATTTTCTGCTGGAACAGTTTACAACAGCAGTCTTTGGTCTTAAATTCAGTCATTTAGAAGAAATATTTTGCAGATTTTTTTTATAAGGTATTAAATACTTTGTGACCATGTTTCCAATGATACTGTTTAAGCATCCTTGTGTGAACTTCTTGCCTCCGAAAGTGGTTAATACATTATCGACTACACTCTTCATAGAAAGGGAAGGGTTTCGCATCCGATTTTTTCCTAAAATTAACTGAATTCGGTGAAGATTAAGAACAATTTTCTAGTCATTTAATGCATTTGAAATTGCATATGTTAGTTTTTGTAATTAAAATACATTGCTATCTCACTATTAAACGCCTGTCCCAATATAAAAGTTAATACCAAGTCTCTTCGGTCTGTTGAAGGTATACGCTTGTTGCCAAAACAAGAAGTTGACGAGTCGTTTCCAAAAATCGGTACTTTACGAACACTTTATGGATTATTATGTGCAGAAGTTATACCATCCATTTTTTTGCGAAGATTCCAAGCTGGCAATTTCTTTCAATCCATTCTCCCATGGAAAAAAAAAAAGAACTCCGTGAATGACGTCTTCATTTTCAGACTAGTTAATCGCAGAAGTTTGCTGTCCTTTTGATTTTCATATTACTGGAATCCGATTTCTATACCGAATCGAGTTCGTACTGACCATCATCCGAATTAGTTTTACAGATTTCCTTTTTATACAGACCATATCGGTCTTACGAGTCAGTAAAATATTTGAGATATTAACATTAAATAAAATGGTTCTCTATTAAGACTAAGAGTGAAAGAGTTATGAAAATTTTGAATATTATCCTCTTCTAAAAATAAGCGATGTTAGTCTGTTCAGTTGATGGTCTCAAAGAAGGTATGCCAATCCCAGAGTTTCCACAGAACTATCGAGTCCACAATTAAGAAATTGTTCATTGCTAAAAACGATATCTAGAGATCCAGAACTCTGATTTTGTAGTAGATCATTTAGTTAAGTGAAGAATGTTTTACTTTATATTGCCGCAATAAGAAAGACTGTCGAATCTCCATGGCCGAATGGTCATGGCACTGGTCTTGTGATCAAGAGACCTGGGTTCGAATCCCGCTAGAGACAATGCGATTAATAGTATACGTAAATACTTAATTCCTTGATGTTATGTTTTCCTTTATTTCATGCTCCAGAAGATTCTGGACATTTCTTTAGTTTACCAGACAAGTGTTCTGGACTCTTCTTACCGTCTCCAGAAGAGTATTCTGGAACTTTCCCTGCTTATATAAAAGCAGAAGATTTGTCAGTTACTGTATTCTCAGTTCTGAGTTCTGTTAATAAACTGGTTTAGCTCTACCTCTTGTGTGCGTCATTGAGACCAACACTAGAATATCTACGTGACAATATGATGTAGAGAACCAAAGAACTCAAAGATTGACAGTAAAACTTAGTTTCACGAATTATCAGAAGCTTAATTGAAATATATAGTGTATACAAAATAGTCTACTGTATACGCAAAACTCCATTGTTCAACGATTCTGTTTCTTGTATTCGTTTTTTTAAAAAGCGTGTTTGGTTTAAGCCGAAAAGTTGTTTAAATTGAAATTGAATTATTTGCTCTTCAATTTAAAATTGGAATTTCAAGGAAGCCGACAGAAGATTAGAAATGCATGGTGCAATGAATAGAACGACACAAGGCTTCTATGATAGTCACACGACTCGAAATTGGAAGCTTAAGAATATTTTGCAGAAGAAGCATTTAAAAACCGGATTCTACAAAATATTTGAAAATTATAACCAGCATTAATCCCGGATAACCAGGTGGTTGCTAAAGGTGGAATATAAAAGAACACGAAATCATTAACAGCATTTTACAATTCAAGTTAAACTATCGCTCAACTACAAATTTTATAATAAAGAGGCATCGGTTAGCAAAGATTTTCTGAAAGATGTATAGTTATCTAAAGACGCCTCCCATTAATGATTAAAGCTAAATTAGTCTTAATTTTAAGATCTTGAAAATGATAATGTGACCGTTCTTGAAGTATATTTATGAAAGTTCACATAATAACCAAGATACAAATAAAGCTGTAGAAAGACTTATTCAGATCCTATAAGATCAGAACTCAAGTAAAGGAATTGGTTCAATGTATGCTTGAAATTTGTAGAAGGCTGATATTAACATTTTAACCGCTTAACTGTTTTGACCGATTTCCATTCCTGCATCTATTTATCGAATTTCGATTGTTAGCAAAAAATAAGCCATTTATAACGATTATAAGTCAATATTAAAATTACTTCGAATACATAGATAAGTCGAGTGTTCAATGGATTTCCATTTGAATCAAAGAAAGAAAATAAAAGTTAAGGGGTTAAACCTTTGGCGTACTAATTTCTCAAATAGACGATTTATTGTATTCGAAAAATTCATTTTTATATGGATAAAACTTATGAATCGTCAACTGTAAAATCCTTGTAATTTGCATACAAGTTATTCATAGATTTCAATGATCTGTAGTTCCACTCTAATTACTATGTACAAGAGAGTCGAAATATTGCATTTGAATATGAAAACAAAGAATTTGAAAGGAAAAGGAGGATACCAAAAATATAGGCCAATCCTATCATCTCACTTTAACCAAGATACAGTTAGTATCGATTGGCGATTAATGCATATTGCGGTGCAAATGTATTTTATAACCTAGATTTTAGACTATACAGAAATATGAAGAGCAGAAACACTTATCGCCAACCGGTTATAAAGAGTCCATATACATTTCGATCTTTGTACTGCCGGTAAGTCATTTAAGATACTGTAAGTTGAGATATTGCCCGTTATTGTATTACTTTCACCAAAAAGTCTTGGTAGAATATAGCATACAAATTACCTTCTAGAGCATTAAGAATCACAAAAATACTTACACGCTTGGATATCCCATTTCAAATGTTCGCTCTTCGTTGTAAACTTGCCAGTGGCATGGATTGTATTTTCCACAAGTGAATCGTGTATTGTTTTCAGCTGGTTCCTTAATAAAAAAATAGCGATTAGTTGTATAAAGTTAACAGCAACAAGTTACCAGAATAATTCTTCGAACATTTTCATCAACTTAATCACTTGTCATCTTGTGGAGTATGGTATATTTGAAGTTTCAAAGCGATTATGGTTTTATTCATAATGCAAGTAAAAAAGATCAGCGATTTCCTATTGACTATCCAATCCTTTTCAAAACACTGCACAATTAAAATTTCTTACATGCAAAATTGCTGCCGACAACGACATTGTGTTATTTTTGAAACTTTATGGCCACCGAATCGAAAAAAATAACACAAATTAAGGACATCATTTCGAGTGCAATTAAAATTCTCGATTGTCGCTTTCTGTTCATTGTTAAGGAACGTTAAATCAGTTGAAACTTCGGTAAAACATTCACGCTTCTTAGAAGACGATTGGTCTATGTATATTGAAGCATGTGTTCAATTGTGTAATATTTACAGAAGGTAGCCAAATGCATTGCTAACCAACCAAAATGACCCGCGTCATTAGTAGATTTATTTTCCAAGTGTATTCCTTAGAGGAACTAAGAAATTCAAATCAAGATCAACTACTGAAGCTATCGTAAATTGATTTGATTGAATTTTTAGATTATATCTTTAAATGGAAAACACCATGATTAATATTCTGGAAAAGATAAGCTGCACAAAATTATAAATTAGAGTATAATTTTAGTTTTATTCTAAAAATAAAATTGAATAACAAAAATATAACTAGAAAGCAATTAATAGTGGTTAAAAATCATTTAATGACATTTGATCACGATAAAATACGAAACCCCAAAGTGTCGGAACCAAAATGTGGAGATCCGAGGAGAAGTAAATATTTATGAATAAGTTTTGAATAAACAATCCTTAATTGTATTAAGAAAAAATCCTTGGTATTTTTAAAGTTTTACAATGTATTATTTTCTATAATAACATTCTGTAATATCGCTTTTGAAAAACTGATTTTCGGATGTATGAATACATCAGCATTTATCATAAGTTACTTACGAAGTTCATTTGCTTATTTTGTAACATAATTGGTACTCTCGTTTCCTCTGTTAAAGATATTAGGAATTCAAGAAAATACAGTAAGGAAAACTCGGAAAAGAATACAGTGTTACACTGCACGGAAATTTGTAAAGTAGTTAAAATGTTAATAACATATAAAGCCAGAATTCACAACGCAAGTGAAAACATTGCAATACATACGAATTAAAAATGGCTTCATCTTTTTAAGACGAATTACTTTAAAATAACTTACATTAATACTCCTAGTAATGATGACAATAGCCGTTGTAGTTTCCGGAGTCACTGTGACGGGTTGTGTAACAATGGGTTGTGCAAGATCTGCAATAGCCACATAAAAACCTGTGGAGTTGTCAATTACATTCGTATATTTGGCATTCGCACTGAGCTCCGTTACTGCGTTTCCATGAAGGCCGATGACCAAAAGGCAAAAAACTATCACACTACAGAACATCATTATTTCAAGAGAAACGAAGTTGAAGATAAAGAACCAAATACTACAAAAAAAAATCTAATATGGGGACACAGGCATCACTCAAGCTTTTATACAATTAAAAGCCATGAAATGGATTGATTGATTGATGAAGATCCAGAATTTTCTAGGCGCTTCAAGAATTTTCAAAGAAATTATAAATTTTAAGCGCAAAATTTTTTAATCGTAGCTCTTAAGTGTGCTAATGAGTAGAACAGTTGATGAAGAGCAAGGAATGACAAACTTGGGATTCAGAATCACAATAAAAAAGGATGTTTCTGAACAAACATTTCCAAGTCTTTCTTTTGGGATGGACCAGGAGTAACCACGTGCAGCTTTTACAGAGCTCTGTATGACGTTAAATCAGTAAAGGTTTTATTTTCACGGACTTGTTGCGTGGCAAGATCCGAGCAACGTGTCATACCCAACTACGAGTCAAGACAGTGTGCAAGTTAGTTGATCGAAAGTACAGTTACGAGATAATTTATTTCAATGCACATCGAATGAAAATGTATGGTGTGAGAATCAACTTAACTTTTCCATTTTGTATCTATGCGAAGAAATTTTTCAAGCGGCACCCCACATTTTTGAGCCGTGATCAGATGCGACGACGATGCCTAAGATTTCACTGTATTTCCCAATTTTTCCCCGCCCCATCTTGAGAATAATTGCTCCCGATGTATTTAGCCTGCATTATGCTTACATAAACTGCGAATCTTCCGCGAAATAGGGGCTTGAACACACTACCTTCCGTTACTTCAAGTCAGCGCTTTATAATCAGGCCATTGCGGACTTTCGCGAAGCTAAAATTTATCAAAGCCATCAATTCTAAGCAAACTGTTGAACATCAATTGAGACTTTAAACAATTTCTGATCGTGTTTCAAAATATAGCACCATGCAGCGAAGATTTTCAATAATAATAATAATCTGTAATTCAGATTCAAAATCCTTCCAAATTCTGTAACAGTTGTTTACATTCCAATTAACTTTTTTGAACAAGAATGGGTTCATCTCCTCCCATCGCCTTTGAACATAGAAAACATAACATAGAATACCATAAAAAATACATCTTTCTTTACAATTTAACGAGTGACGTTATTATAGTGTAGAATATGAATAATGATTAAAAATAGGCGATTATTTGGAATTTACATTCAGAAGATGAAGGACGGAAAGGTTGAAAACAAATCAAGGAATATTTTTCTTATATTTCGTTGGGATTTCATGAGCGCTCATGCATTACTGTAAATAAATCCATCTTCTCCCGAGTTTGATTAATTGATTGATAACAACTCTGTTTCGAAGGTGAAATCAGCACTGTTGGGGAAGAATTTTATAATACTGAACTATGGTCAAATAACGGGGTCGTTACCTGGTCTGACAATCTGTAATCCAGATTTCTACTCTCGTACAGAAAGACATTTATTTCTAATAGACGTAACATATATCAAATTCACGAACAGGTTTGTTCTTTTGGTGGAATCAGGTATCATTCTCCACTCATTAAACCGAAACTTTTAACTGTGTGTGTGTAATGATATTTCTTAACCCAATTTAAATTCTAATTAATTTCATATTTTTTTTTATTTTAAATTATCCCGTATTATTTTATTCTAAAATTTTCTCTTATTTCCTGATCCAAATCCTACTTTTCGATTTAATTATTTCTAACACGCACTCTAAAAATTCGATGACCGTTGCATTTCTCATGCGCCTGAGCGAAGGGACGAAAATCACTAACATTCTTTCAAAGACACTTGAGATTCGCTTTCCTAAGCCAACAAGTGTCAAAGAAATTCCCATCAGAATCTCGCAATAAAAACCTTGAGAAAAAATATCAAAACTCTTTATTTTTCTTTTTCTCTAGTACGAACAAACTTGCCTCGCTTTTGCCCCTGTGTAGAAATCATGTTCTCGAGAGGAAAACGAAATTCAAGTTAAATTCCAAATTTGTCTTATTTTCGAACAAGCATCAGTAAAATTATGTCACATAAATGCATGTATTAAACAATCAATGCCGAGAAATTTTACATCAAAATTTTATAAAAATGTGTGAAATTTTTATAAAAAATATTTATAAAAACAGTTTTTAATAATAAATTTTTATCAGTGTACAAATAAATAAAAGAGTTATTTTAATTAATTTCTGCTTCATAATTTTGAATTTATAACTCATATTTCCGAATATTTTGGAATCTTGAAATTAACTTTTCAAAATGACTACCCAGTGGTGCCATTGGTATTGATAAAAATGTAATTAAATTAATAGATTAGTTGATAATTAAATTTTGAAGATAAAGATTGATAAGTATTGCAGCTTTCATTTCTCTCCAAGATTTGATAGTTGGAATTTTTAAATCATTTCTATCTGAGAAAGGACACTATTCTTTTTATACAATCACTTATTACCTTCTCGATATAAGCGCATAAACAATTTTAGTTTTGATGAATTGTGACATTTTAAACGTAAATAAAAAAATCGATTTTAAAATTATGTCATTGTGTATGCTAACTCATTAATTCAAAACATAACATGCACGGCCACATAGGACTCATACTGTTGAGGAGCTCCTGGAAAGTGAAGATATCACTCGAATGGATAGGCCGGCGTGCTCCCCTGATTTAAATCCGATAGAACATGTGTGGGATGCTTTGGGGAGACGCCTTGCGGCACGATTATATCCTCCTGGGAACACCCGACAACTTAAACAGATGCTGATTGAGGAATGGGCACTCTTACCTCAAGAACTGTTGGACAATCTGGTGCTGAGTATGGGGAGACGGTGCGAAGCAACCATTGCAGTAAGGGGAGGGCATATCCCATACTAAGGAACGTCTGCTTGCTGTTCTTCCTCTTGGATAGACAATCATGTGTAACGATACTATGAGTTCAATAGATCCTTTTTTTATTTGATTCCATACTGTATGCATTGTATTCATTTCTGCGCAACTATGCTTTCGCCATTCTTTCAGAACAAAATGCTGTATCTCATGTCTCTCAGAGGATTTCTCGTAAAGTTATGGCAAAAAACATAAAAGTTGCTTAAGTTTTGCACACCAGTGTATATATATATATATATATATATATATATATATATAGAGAGAGAGAGAGAGAGAGAGAGAGAGAGAGAGAGAAAGAGACCAACAGAGAAGTCTCGTGATTGTTTCAAACCGGTGTAAACTGGTTAATGACTTAAAAAATAATAATGTTCTCACATGATAACTTGAAATTTGCGATCGTAGATTTCATTTTAATTTTTTAAAATTTTGCTTTCAGCAACACACCTTTTCTGTAAGTGGATCGCTATTCATTTCAATACGATTTTAGTGAATAGATTTGATATGAATGTTCGTGAACATGATGCATCCAAAAAAAAAATCCATCGCAAAGAAACAAAACTTCTAACTTTATTTATTTATTTTGCAACAAAATAACATTCAAATTTCATTTATCTAAGTTGTTCAGTTTTTGTACTATCGCCTTTTCATGCAATCGAAAATATAGATCGACAGACGGTCAACTCATTAACTGACGCAGTTAAAAATTTGATACTCATTCTGTACTTTAGACGATAAAATGTTATCTATCTTGCTCTATAAGTTCTGTAGTCATTGTGTTTACTTGAACTTGGACAGACAGACAGACACATTTTCTTTTTATGAATTGTATTTAAAATTTGAAAAACTCTTTTCAAATTTCATGAATCCCACTCAAAACGCTTTTGAATCATTGTGTTCACAGGCAAATAGATAATTTCAAAAATGTACTTTGGGGACTCTTTAATGTGTGGATCCTAGTGATGTATCAAAATATCGAGTCCGATTTGACAAAATAAAAAAGTAAAGAAAATTTTTTTAAATTAAAATTAAATTTACGATCGCAAATTTCAAGTTATAATGTGAGAACATTATTATTTTTAAGTCATTATTTGTCTTAATTAATTTAAGTCATTAATCATTTTAAACCGGTTTGAAACAATCACGAGACTTCTCTATCGGTCTCTCTCTCTCTCTTTATATATATATATATATATATATATATATATATAATGATAATTTCTTTAAACTGTCATTTTCAATTTTTCTAGCTAGCAAACAAAGTTAGTTCTAGCTAGCAACGCATCTGTTTTCAAAGAAGTATCCATAATTATAAGAATTCAATACTGGCAAAAGCAGGTAAAAAAATATATGCGATTAAAAGATGATGGTGAAAATTGCCATTTATGCCTCGCGATTTCGAGCTTCAAAACCGCCTAACCAAAACAACATCATGTTCTCACATAATAAAAAGCCTTTTTAGGGCATTCATTTTAAAGAGAATGTTATCATTTCGTTTAATTAATATGATAATATATTTAAGTTAGCGTTTTTTCTGAAAATTGGGTGAAGTAAATATCTAGAGATAGAATTCAACAGTTGAAGCAATCTAGAAAGACAAAAAAAACAAAAACAAAAAAAAAACCAGTCGAAACATACCACGTCACGATGTTTTGGACTACAGATTCGAGTCTGTTTCTTTTAATTTTAATTTTTACATATCATTTTGGGATATAAATCAAATTATCCCATAATAATGAAATTTGAATTCCAATTCCAATTCCTAATTAATAATATTTTGAAATGTCCTCAAAAATCTATCTCATTTTAGAATTAAATTTCCTGCTAGCGATGCCATTAAACTTATGATAGCTCTAAAATTGAAATATATCTTAAACCAATATGTTTTTCATAATTTGCTTTCCTTTCTGCTTGTTTTTTCCCTACTTTCTCATATACGTAGCTTAGAGAAATTATAGTAATCATCAAAAAATTCGAACTCGAGATTTTGACGAATTACCACTTTTTAGGCTTCCTTGAACTCGAAAAACACAGTTTTGGAAAATGTCCGTCTGTCTCTCTGTGACAAAGACAACTCAAACACGTTTTGAGAAAAACCGTTGAAATTTGGTATAAGGCAGATTGGTAAATTGGCAGATTTCTATCAAATGTTAAGTAAATTCTGTGCAGAGGAAATCCGTCTGTACAGTTGTTCGAATGTAAGTTAACACAATAGTTAAATAACGGAGAAAAACAGATGGAAAAAATTCAGTACACAGATTGAACATCTATAGTCAAAGTATGAGCTAAAAACTATCACGGGTTGACCGTCTGTCGGTCTGTACTTTCATAAACATGTAAACACAAAAATTCAAAAACGCAAAGATTTAAATATATCAAATTTGGCATAGGATTTTGTGATTGCAAGTGCAGTTTTGTGTCCAATTTCAATTTCAATCGATTAGGAAAAAAGAGGTCTAAAACATAAATTCGATTTTTGGATATTATTAAGGCACGTCATGGATGAATCGCCAAATAACTCGCCAAGGGTGACACGATAGATTTGGTAAAAATGTTAAATTCACACCAAAAGTTAATATTCCGTAACTATTGTACGCCAATGCCATGCAAGGCGTTCTCTGGCATGACGAGTTTATTAGAGAGTATGCGAGAAAGATTTAAGGAGACTGCTGTAAGTCAAACTGATTTCTTTGTGCGTTTTGTTTGAAAGCTTTGATAAAACTCTACAAAAAAGGAAAACATTTTATGGAATGATTTGCTCAGCTAATAATTGTGCAATTTCTAAGAAAATGATTAATAAACACCTGCAAAAGGAACATTCATTTTTCGAATCAGTCATTTTCCAAATAAGTAAATTAGACATCGAAATGCAAAGAGATAATGGAAAAACCAACCTCCTCTCTCGACCCCATGTTTCCGGCCCTAAGTCTCTGACACGATTCGTTACTAAATAAAAATATTAACTAACAAGCTTTTAAGACGGCAGATTTCAGAATTCTTTACCATTAACACTGCGGTAAACCGCAAAACTCGTCTTTCGCATCCGCATATGGCATTGCTAGTAAGAAAAAGACGTGGGTGCTGTAAGTCAAGCTGATAATTTGACACTCATATGTTTTCTTTAAAAAAATATCTGAAGATTTCGGAACGTGACGAAATTTGAATATCCCGGTTTCACATTCAGAATTCTTGTGAGTCATTTATTGAAATATACGTTTACTTTTGGAAATTTCGTAACTCGGATGGAAAAAAAAATTGCAAAGAAATAATCGGAATGATCTTATAGAATTAATTATGCAATCATCATAAAAATTTATTCCTACCCAGCTCTTCTTTGGTAGAGAATACTTTTAAGCAGTATATCAATATAATATTAAAAAAAAAGTCCTTATCCAAATAAGCCAGCAATAAAAATATTTTATTTACAGTTTTATTTGCCGGCGTCCTGGCATAGGGGTAGCACGTCTTCCCCGTGATCTGGGCGTCCCGGGGTCGAGTCCCGGTTCGGGCATGGTTGTCCTTCATTTGTTCTATCTGTGAGATGAGTGAATCTGCCCCACTTTAAAAAGGGGTTGTGCAAGCGAATGTGATGCGTGAGTAGCAAAGTCGTACTCTTGGCCCTAGTTGGCGCTACTAAAATAAGAGACGTTCCCTTTCGGCGTAAAATCATTGATTTCAAATCAGCGGGCTTGCCTATGGTAAGTGCCATTGGAAACAACAAAAACAACAACAGTTTTATTTATGTTTCACATGCATTTCGCAAAAAAAGCCTTAAATATATATAAAGAATGCAGTCTTTTGGTAATATTTCAAAAAAATAGAAAGAGATTTGGACCTCATTCGAAGTATCATGGCATGATAATATTTTGGCTTAATTAACCTATTTTCGCCTCTTTTATACCATTTATTAAACTTAGTTATAGAAGCGATTACGAGGACAGAAAAAAAATGCATTTAATATTGTCGCAATAAAAATGCATGATATAAATATAACTGTTAAAACAATGAACAAATTTACTGTAGAATATATATTAAAATATTTTTTTTAATTTTATTAAAATACAAAAAAATGAACATTAATAAATTGATGAAAAGGCTAATTCTTGCATTTTAAAATAATGTAAAAATGTTTTTATACAATGATATATTCCGAAGTTATTGATGGAAAATCCTAGGATTGCGATTAATTTTTAACTAGTAATTTAATCGGAATTTTCTTAAAAAAAACTTTCTTAATCCAAAAAGACGTAGTGCTAATTATGATATTTTTAACTCCGTCAGTCTAACCAGCAGGGAGTTTTGAACAATTTCTGTATCATAAATGACATAAAACTACATGTTTTGTAGATAATATTTATCCTCTAAGTTATCGTATTAAAATTTACTTACTCAAATGGGATTTAAATTAATAGTGACAATTTTCGATTCATGCCCGGAGACATGAAAATACGATTAACCCTTTCTAGGGCCGTGGGAAGTATGCTTCCCACCAAATTTATCAATCTTTGTATGAAATTATGTAGGTTGGCATAAGTTCTGATAAATTTTTTTAGTAAGTCAGAAACGTAGATGCTTCAGTTCTTTATCTCACACAAAATGGTGTGTCTTGATTTGTTACTTAATTATTAATTAACCAAATTAATTAATTAATCAAATTAAATGTATTTAATAAGCTAAATGAATCCCTTTTCTTATTCTAATTTCAAGCCTAAAAATATTTTAACATAATATGACTAGAAAAAAATGGCCCTTTAAAGGGCTAAAATTGTACTCTCACGGTAATTTTAATTTCACCTTATCTCTAGAGTCATGAGAACTTTACTTTCCTATTCCGCATGTAAATTGCGCAGTAGGATGGGTCACTTTTGCATGAAGAAAAAAAAAAGAATTTTACAATTTTTATCTGATATAGTTAAAAAAGGATGCCAAATTGTGTTTGAGCAAACATATAAAATTTCATTAAAATGAAATATCACCTTCTGTCTCTATTCTAATTTCAAAGAATGCCTTGATTTTTTGAATTTTTTTTTATTTAAAACACTTTTTACTTTTTTATGAATGTTTACAAATAGAAACACAAACTGAAGCAATATATGTTCTATTTAGATATTATTATTGCAAGAATAAATTTATAAAAATGACATTTATAATGTTATGATAAAAATATTTCAAACAGCGTGAAAATCCTTCTTGCTATCGAATTTTGGCATGATTTTACGCTTTCTCCCTCAGATTTTATGCTCAACCTAGCTGAAGTTGTCAGTTTTCAGTGGTCAGCATATGACACGGCAGGCATAATATAAATTGTTCTCTTTTCGGGGTTTTTTTTTTTTTGGCTACAAATAGTTGAATATCGTTGTCAGGTATGAATTTCTGTATTGGCGGATCACAAATTTATGAGGTCAGTGTAAGATGATGCATCGAAATTTTAACGTGGGAAGTTAAAACAATCGGAGTCTATTTTCCTGAATTGCTAGTTCACACTGTTCCTATCTGTAAATATTGGGATCCATAAATTTTCAGAATGTGTGAAATAACCGTTTCTTTGAATTACTGGATCTGGCTTTCATCTCTTGGCACAAATATCTAGTTACAACGATGTTTGAAAATCTCCGTCTTTACAAGGTGTGAATTTTGACAGCAAACCAGGTTGTAGCATAAACGTCCATCACATACAATGCAAGAATAATTAATTTTTCAGAAGGAGTTTCCATTGAATCATACAACGCAGAAATCGATGACCACGAGTTAACCATTTTCTCGGGTAATATGTTTACTAAACCCTGAAGAAGTATGCCTATTGAAACTACTGAGATTATTCTGGGTTTAATCTGTAATAAGGCCTTCAAGAGAAAACTGGGGTAACTCTGTTGAAATGCTTTGAAAAGGATCAACGAACTTTTCCCTCACCTTTCTAAACTTTTGCCGATTTTTCCTAAAAATTTCTTAGTTCTAGATGTTCTACCACCAATGTGTTGAAACGGGTGTCAGAAAGGTAATTCAATTCATATGCAAAAGGCAAGTAATCCACTGCAACGGTTTACCTTTTTTCTAGTAAAATATGCCAATTCCATATTTATTACCATTAATGTTTGTATCATCACATCCAGCAGTTAATAAAAACTCGGCATATATTTCTGATTCTAGCGAGAAATCTCCAATTGCTTGTTCTTTGTATTGAGATGTGCCAGAAAAGGCTTCAATATAACCCAAGTACAAGTTTTACACTGGCACCATTAGCAATGAAATATGCTCTTCAATGATGCTCTGTCTGTACTTTTTCCCATCCTTCTTTGATATAAATAAAGTTTTATCCTTCTGCCCTTTGAAGTAGAAAGCAGTTATTTATGAGGCTTAATCTAATTTTGTGGCTAATGTATGTACTATCCTTCTTTTACGGAGAGGCTAATTTTTTTAATCCATAATTTCCGAAGTAAAACTGGGAAGAATTACTAAAACTACAGCTGCCCCAGAATTATCCGATACTCCGTATCTATCACATGTTCTTGAAAGTAAAAGCTAGTATGTTGAAATGTTTTCAGTGGTAGGCCTATCGACAAGATCTATTGACAGTCTTGACTATGGCTGGTATAAAATAATTTTATTATCCGATTCTTCGACCGATTGATTAGATATTGAAATGAAAACAACAGTAATGTATTAAATTACTATGTGTATTCTTTTTCAGGTAGCAGTCATGATTTTCCCCGTATTTTTTTATTATTTTTTT
>JAPMOR010005887.1:0-26131 GCA_026543865.1 Argiope aurantia
AATCGACGGAATTACGATCCTGTAGAGATTTTGCACTGTTCGAAAGTACTCGTTCTTAGAATAATATGCTTTCGCTTGGAAAATCTTGATTCTACTTGTATTTGCAGTTTATTTTTTTTTTATCCATTCACAAAAATGATTGGTTCCTTCTCAAACAGAATTTTTGCTCTTCATCTTGTGAAGGAGTTTTGAATGACTACTTCAGAAAAAAAAATTTCTGAAGTTATAAATAGCAAGCATATTTCAGGCATAAAGTTTCACCGGAATAATGTTAATTACTAAGTCTTTCTTTCTTCGATTGCGAAAGAAAATATCTTTTCTGTTATTCATCATTTTCAATGGTATATAGTACGAATTTGAAAATAAATTTTACACATCTTCAGTGGAAGTTCAGATGTAAAGATCAGCATTTCTTTGAAACAAGAAATAATTTTAACGAACAATAACACGAAAATATATACCATTCTAGAAATTAGCACATTCACATGATCTATGGAAGTGGAAAAGAAAAATTCTCGCAGTTCTTAGCTACAGTTCATGCAGTCGAGATGCAGTGATGAAAAGAAAAGATAGTGCCGGCCATAATTTTCCATTATTTATTAAATTTTATGATAGTATATATTAAAAATTTTAGGACGTTTATTTCTAGGAAAAAAAAGGTATTTTTTAGTAAAAGTTCAGTAATTTTTTTAGTGTTTTATATTTTAATCCTTTTAAATAATATTTATACATAGCTAATGTTGGAAACAAAAATACGGCCACTCAGTTTTTTTATATTATTCTGTATTTATTTTTATTCTGAATCAGTTATTAGATGATTCAAATAGCTTTTTCAAAAGATTTGAGTTAAGTAGAATTAAATTGGAAAAGCAAACGATTTTATTAAATTTTTTTAAACTACGTATGTTAATTTTATTAACGAAACGATGGTGATTATTTTCACCATATGTTTTGACAGTAAAATCTGCATTATTCTTTTGATAAAAATGTTCTTTGTTCTTCATTGTTCTACGATATTATTTCTCTTATTTTTACAACAAATATTTATTAACATTATTTCTGTTTTCGGCTAAAAGCTTTTTTGATGAAATCCTATTTTCTCAGCTATGGGAAGAGGACAATGTTGTGTGAAGAAAAATCAAGTAAGATTCTTAGTTTCAGAGAATGTGGTTTGTCTTCCAGATAAATAAATTCAAATGAAATATTATTCAAAATAATTACAAATATTGAAATTTATTTATATTCTTATTGTTTTAAAAGTTATAATACGCTACAACAAATAGTTTACAAATATTTTTCCGCTGGCCCTTTCTTTTTTCTACCATTTTGTTATAAAACATATTATTTGATCTAACTATGAATTTCATGCTATACTTTTATAGATTTCTTCTATCATCTTAGTTAGAAATATTTTTGCGTTGACTACAATTCTAGTTTACCTTAAAAATATTGCTTTTCAATTGTTTTTTACACAAACAAAATGAAAGAACAAAGTTTCTCTCGAACAAATATCAACCTGAGCGTTTATCATTACGCGAACTCTTGCAATTTTTAAATTTCATAAACACCAAGGAGAAGTTTGAATTCTTTATTAAGATAATAATTTGCGTTCAATCTAAGAGATGTAGACGGGTTATCCTAAATCTTTGACATCATTTTTTTCCCAAAATGTTTAAATATTACAACTAGTTCCATTTATAGGTTCATAATTTGTGATTTATTTCCAAACATGAATGGAATATTTGATCATTTACTCACTATTCAAGCTTTTCTGATTAGAATACCACATCAAGACTACGTAAACAGTAAAATATGACTATGTGAATTCATATAAGGTGGTTAATATTTCACAATGCCAACTTCAATTCTTTACTCTCCAAATTCAAATAACGTTAATATTGAAATTAACAGATAGCAGCAGATAAATGTACGAAAGTCAAGTCTGTTAAAAGAAATAATCGAGGAAAATCTGTCATAGAAATGGTTGAGAGTTGCACCATTATGTTAACTAGTAAGAGCTTCTAAAATGTGAATATGATACGTATATTGTTCAACTTGGTTGAATTAAAATGTTTTAAGAGAAATTTTCCTTTTATAGATATTTTTTAAGTTATAAGCATCGTTTCTTCCCGTCTTAAAAAATAATTCAAGGATACGAACTGAAGAATTTAAAAAGAATTGAGTATGGGACTAAAATTTCCGGTAAGTCTCACACAATTTGTATGAGGCGAGTGGAACACATTGTCAACTAAAATGATTCCTGTATTTCCTGTGTTTTTTTTTCTCTAGGCAATAAATATTGTTTTATACAAATAATTAGGGATAAAAGTTAGCATTTATTCTACTTCGAATTCACTTTGATAAGAAAAAAAAATTGTTACTAAAACCTTAAATGAAATATTGGGAAATGTTGCTCTTGCCCGACAACAATGAAACGCCTTAAGAATTCAAATTTAAATAACCGTCCGCGGATTTTTTTCCAAGTAACTGAACTTTCACTTGAAGACACCTCCCGAAATTCCTTTCTTGAAATAGGTAGATTTCTTACTTATTGAAGACAAAGAGGGAAGACAGGGTGGAGTTCAGTAGGTCAACAAGTTGCTTCATCCAGTTGGTGGTGAATAAGCGCAAGTGGACTAATAAATCCAATGTTGGGGCTGTTTTGACCTCGTAACCGATTTGAGCTTGCCTCGTTTCAAATTCTCTGATTATGGACGTTTTTTGTGCATCACAATGCGATTAAGAAAGAAGTGTCCAAAAATAATTCATTTTGAAGGGAGATATTCACTCGCGCATTTTTGTTCATTCTGTGTGAAGATTTAAAGGATGACCCATGCAAATATTTCTAAAAACAGGATTTCTTTTTAAAGTTATAAAAGAATAGTTTTCTGTGGAATTTAATTATCATTCCTCTATATCGATCAGGCCAAACAGTGAATAGCCAGTTACCGCCAGTTTGAGAAATTTTTTAAGGAAATCAAAGGAAAATTGAATTGGCGTGTAAACTCCCAGTCATTTAAGAAACCAACAATTTGATAAATTGAAAAATATGACTAAGCTCATTACAAATTAAACACATTTCATTCATTTTTTCCCATGTCTCTATAGAAAATATGCTTTTAAAAATTCTAGGGTTCAGGAATTTCTATACGCATATTGTTCAAATACTTTTTGTAATTTTAGTTGATTTTTCTCAACAGAAAATCTAAATTAAATATTACAAATAATAGTAATTTTTGAATTGTTTAGTCCTTATATATCATAATTGAGCAATTTTTAAGGCTCTTAATTTATCCGAGAACTGTACAATGAAAACATGCAATAAAAATTTCTTACTTTTTAAAAACGTTGTACACTTTAGATATGAAGCATACAGTTTTTATTGAAGTTTTATTTCATCATTCATTTTATTTAATTTAAAGTGCTATAAAGCAGGCGAATTGAAGGCAAGGCTTCACTAGGAATGCGCCAGGGTAGAAAGAATTCTCTGAAAGGAGTTTCTTTTAAATATCAATGATTCAATTATTCTTGAAACTCCCTAAATCCATTTCCATTTAAAAATGTAGTACAGATGGACTGATATTAAGACAATCCTAAGCGAATAAATGGATGAGTGAACAATTTCATAAAACTGTCATTTTAATGAGTGGAGTGAAGACTGACTTTGAATGTTCAGTGAAGATTAAATATTTCAGTAAACATTAATGGTAAAAATTTAGTTTTATTTATATATATTTCCATGTCGAGAGAGATATGCATTCAACTGATACCGTCTATGGACATTTGTATGTGGGAAAAGGAAGGGAAATCGACATACACAGGAAAAAATGTTTTGTAATTCGATATTTAGAAATGCTTCCGCCTTTAAAAGTGTATGTGATAATAAATATAATCAAGAATGCCCTAATAGAATTGGAAATACTTAATTTAGAAATTTTTCGCTAGTCGTCCTCTTTATTTCGTAATATTTACTTGTATTTTGAAATCCTCTAACTGTGCTTACTACTATTATTTTTTTGAGTTGTATATTTGTGTTAATATTTTATTCATTACAAAGCAATCATCATGTTAAAGAAAAATTACATTTGTCGAACTGCTACGGGAGTCATCATTCAAACTCATATTTTTTTTGGAATTAATCGAACTTGGAGTAGCGTTCAACAACGCTTTACTCATGCAAAAATTGGGGTTCTTTTGGTGAGCCATCTCTATGCCTTTTCGATCGTCTTGAGATATGTAACAATATGAAAATTATCTTTCCAAAACTCTCAGGGAGTGAGATTGGTTCCTTCAGTTATCTCAAAGCAAATTTCAAAGAGCATTTTAGTGTTGATATTTTTAAAATTAAAATTGCCTGTAGTAAAGGAGTGGTACTGTGTGGCAGGAATTGAATATTGATGAATTTTAATTTTTTAAGAAAATCACATTCTAAACCTGGAAAATGTGCAGGAGCATTGTCTGTAACAAGCAAGTCACAGAATGACAAATCCATTTAAAGCAGATATTTTTTTACTGACGGGCCAAACACTTCGCTTTTTACAGACTGAAAAAATAATGTATCACCCACACCTTTTAGTTGGGCCGCTACACGACATTTAGCTTGCTCATGAATTGCCCGAATTATCAACGATTTCATTTTCAAACCGTCCGCTGATAATCCTTACTGAGATCGACAAAAATTATCTACACATTGTGTTTTCACTTATAGTGCCACCTTGCATTTGCTTCTCGTTAATCCATGTGAGAAGTAATGTTTCAGCATTGCCGACAGTATGTGGACGTTGCGGAGAAACTCTGATACGCCCTTTGAAGTATGAATTTTCTTAATCTCATACTTGTTTTTTTAGGGTAGTCCAAATCTTTGACCAAACGTAAGTGCTTGCTAAGTCAGTTACACTTGTATCTCGCTTCATTTCTCAATGATTTGGCGTTCGATTTCTACGGTGATTTTGTCCTTTGTCTTAGGGTTTAAATGCGTAAACATGCTTATACTTTGATCTTAAAAAATATGCAGTAATGTGGCTAAATACAATTTTCATAATTGTAGTAAGTTTCGTAATGGTGTTATCTTAATGAGCACCAATGGATTAATATCTCATTGGCAACCCGTCAAATTATTTCTTTATATATAAATTCTTCATGGCTGTTTAAATCGCAGTGTTACAATTTCTATTATAAATTCACTTGTATTTACTCTCGTATATTACTGAACTACTTCTTTCTCATATCACAGAGTGAAAACAGGACTCTTTTCCAAGTAATTTTTTATTCAAGTAAGCATTTTTTGACAATTAAATTAATTTAAAAAATTTTACAGTTTCGATTCTAATTTGAAAAAAAAATGATAATATCAACAAAAAAGTCCTAAACATAGACCAAGGATAATACGTAGGATGCTGCGCGTGACGACATGATGTCCCTTCGACTTTCGTTATTCAAACATTGCTCGTTAAGGGAACCATTTTTTTTATTTTTTTTATTTTTACATTTTGGAATGGTCGTTACGCGCAGTGCTCGTTAACCGAAATGAGCGTCTCTGGCTTTTTCAGTAGCGTCAACTACGGCCAGGTGTAAGACTTAGCTACGTTATGCGTCACATTCACTTGGACAACCCTTTCTACAGGGGGGGGGGGGGCACATTCACACACCTCACAAATAGAATACAGAAGAGCAACTATGCCCGAACCGAGACTCGAACTCGGAATGCCCAGATCACGGAGAAGACGTTCAGCCACTAAGGCAGGACGCAGGTGATTACTTTTTCTTTTCAATATATACCAGTTAGTATTAGGTATAAAGGATCAGTTCAGCGGATCCCTCATCCTTTAAATTTCGTTTGACTATTTCGAGGGTTGACTATTCTTCATCTCAATGTACTGTTTTCCCTTTGCGCTTTTAAATAAAAGTCCATTTGGTGCGATATAAGAGTATTATTCAATTTTCAAAATAATCGTAGTTTTACCCTGAAAGCGTCTGTACAGAAATTATCCTATTAAAGGTTTTATTATTCTTTTTATTCCATATTACATTATGGGAAAGTATATTGCGTGCTTGAAATATAAATACAGTTGAGAAACGAGCCTTTTCGAAAGACAGGGAAATGAAAAAAAAAAAAAAAAAAAAAAATCTTGAGAGGTGATTCCCCCCCTCCCCCGAATTCGTAAGAATAAGTCCAATACACTTAGTATAATCGTTTAAAAAAGAATTCTTCACCCATCAGGAAATATATTGAATAAAACTTATCTTATTGCTTATATATTTGTAATGTAAGATAGCAATTGGGCATTAAATATTTAATGGAATTACTTTCCAATAATGGTATATGCTCATTGAGCTCAAGAAAAGAAACAATCATACAGATTTTCGAAAATTTCCAAACATTTTCACATATTTATATATAAAATTAAGTTCTAATTTTATTAAATAAAATTCTACAATATTAATTCACTGTTTTCATTTAATTATAAAAATGTAATTAAATTTTTTTTGCATTCAATTAAATTTTTCAATATTTAGGATGAAGAGTAAAAGGCTTTAATCAGTTTTATTCTCGTCTTCATTTTTACATTGGCAATGAGTATTGTATTCGGTTACAAACCCATTCGGGATAGAGCTTTTTTTTTTTTTTTTTTTTTGAGATACGGAATTGTCATCTAATTCTTTGCACACCCTGTGTGTAATCCGTCTAGAAAGGGTTAAACTATTTTTCCTGATTTAACGGAAATAATTAAATATTCATTGGAAATAAAGTACTGAATACGTGTATATTTCCTTCGATAAATGATGCATCCTAAAGTTTCCTATGCAAACGTATTCCAATTACTATCTTTAACGTTGTAGCCGCGTTTTAACATTATTGGCATTGCAATACCGATTGCACAGCAATTACTTTAAAAGCAGAGAGATAGGCTGGAGTTGGATGATGCGTATGCTATTTCAATCGGTTTTGCTCAGTAGTTAAAAGATTTGCTGTGAATACAAGTTTAAATTAAAGTCTCTTTCATAATAAATAATCTGTCATTAAAGCTGAAGTTCTTTTTTAGTCATACAGACGCTACACACTTTCTAGTTATTATAGTCAGGGGGGTTGAAAATTGAACGATCCATATGGTCTCAAGGTTAAAGGAATTCAAAATCTCTTTAACACCTTCCCATACAATGACAAGGCTCACTCATGCATCGAATGATTGAATTGTTAGTTTTAAATCTGCGATTCACTGAAAGTAGTAAGTAATTTAAATTGCAAGAATCGCTGAAAAGCTCTTCAACATATCTAATGACCTATTATTATAGGAATAAAAATAATAATAAATGTCTCAAATAGGACGTATCGTCTAAGTAGAAAGTTAAGTAAATTCGTAAAGTAAGAGCTTAAGTTTTACATTCCAAAGAGCTGACTACAATTTTATAAAAATATTTTTAAAAGGCATCTAACTATAAAAATACGTTCTTGAATAGCATTTCTATATTTTTTAAAGAAAAAATTCATCTATAGTTAAAAGCAAAGAGTGATTTTCTACAGTTACTTAAAATGTTAGTTTTCGTTTTACTTCAAATATCGTTTACTTCGTTTTACTTCAATATAGTTTTCGTTTTACTTCAATATAGTTTTCGTTTTACTTCAATACTTTTCGTTTTACTTTAAATATTTCTGTTAGTTTTAGGCACTAAATCAAAACTTACCTATTCAAAAATAAGCTATGATATAGGAATATTTTTTGAAGAATGGGCTTTTTACTTTAAATTATATATCAGATCAAACAATATCTAGTAATTATGGCTTACATGCCGGCGTCCTGGCATAGGGGTAGCGCGACTTCCCCGTGATCTGGGCGTCCTGGGTTCGAGTCCCGTTTCAGGCATGGTTGTTCTTCATCTGTTTTATCTGTGAGATGTGTGAATGTGCCCCCCACCCCACCCTGTAAAAAAAGGCTGTGCAAGCGAATGTGATGTGTGAGTAACTAAGACGTACTCTTGGCCCTAGTTGGCGCTACTAAAACAAGAGATGCTCCCTTGACTTAAAATCGCTGCCCTCGTCAGCGAGCTTGTCCATGGCAAGTGCCATTATAAACAACAGCAACAACATGTCTTGCATTTAATGCGCATCATTTAAAAATAAAAAAAATTAGGGGACAACACGGCATAAAACAATTTTATAATGTTCATAAAACAAATGAATTTGTCGGCTAATATTTTCATATAAGAGAATGATATTTTATCTATGAATTATTGCATGCCAATTGATTTAATTTTGTATCATTTATTATGATAATCCAAGAATTAATAAATGCTTTGTTTTGGTCACCGCAGAAACAACGATTCAAAAAATCAAAATAAATAAATAAAAATAATTTTCGTACATTTTTCCCAAAAAATTCATTGACTCGATTAGAATTAAACTTAGAATGAAATTTATATTATGAATGCATTTGAAATTTTAGTAAAGTAGTTCAAAATTGTAAATTAATATTTAGAAGTGCTACATTTTGTTCCTTTTTCCATTCATGTTCCACAATTTAAATTCTTATTAGTAATAATCGAATAAGTTAACAAAGGAATTTTTAAGTTTCATTTTTAGTTATATCTGGCAAAATAAGAAATTATCAATAAGGTGAAGAAAAAAATTAAAGTGAAGTTTAAAAAATAATTGCAATCCAAAGAATGCTATGCTTAAGCTTTAAACTACCAGCATGAAGTGAAATTGTATAAGCCAAGAAATATTCGATAATGAAGAAACTGAAAATAATACATTTCCATCAGAAATAGATTTTGCAATTGCAGAAATTGCAGAACATAAATCAAAACTAATTTCCCAAATCTTTTGCAAATAGCGGTGAGACTTATTAACCTAGTAATTAACTTTAGTTTGTTAATTAGTTAACCGAGTATGACGAAATATTTCAATGAAACAATTATAAAATACAATTATTAAGAATAAAATATAATTACTATGATTAAAATATGCGAAATTGTCTAATGTTAAAACGTCCCAACTGACAAATCGAAATTTACATATCTAATGTTATGCTAGAACTTCAACGCCAGGAAATCCAAATAAGATTTATTCACCCTTCCAAATGAAAGATTTATTTTTAGATTAAAAATGACAGTGAAGATATATTTTAATGTTTTATAAGCTGGCATACTTACTGTAAATTATATGAACACAACGGGAGTGGTCTCCTTAAACTTTCTCGTATACTTCTCAATGAAGGTCTTATTCCCGCTCGATTTTATACTGCTCGATTTTAAAACAGCATGATGAGGTAAATAATATGTCTGATTGTTTTCTTCCATATAAACAACTGGGGTCATATGATTTAATGTTTATATTTTTGCAGGAATTCCTTCTAATGCTTACCGACCTCTTGATGAATATAATTTTTTTTCCCTTACGAGAAGACAGGTGACTGAAAACCTTTGACTGTTTTTTAACTCTTCGGCTTTAATGAGAATGGGCAATCGGACTACAAACTGTCTAACCTCATTTACTCGATAATTTTTCTTAAAATGTTTGTCACAAAATTCTACAATCCTTAAATTTTGAATTTCATTTGTTATTTCTTCTAATTCCTCAAAACGCTTCAATGTAACATCAGTATTATCCTCAGAATGTAAATTGATACGATCAACACAAATAAGGTGCGAAGCACTGATTTCAATTTTAATTCTGACAGATACTACCCAACCGAAAAAAGTATTTTGTGCAATACATTCATGCATCCACCCATTTGCCCCAGCCGAAGCAGATAAAAGAGACCGTCAGTTTCATTTACCATATCTATCTGTTTAGATGTATTAAAATATGGATCAGTGAGATTAATTGATTTCAAATAAACAAAATATTTGCTCCCTTCTTCATTGATACTTTCTAAGAATGAAGAATATAAGCTTGTATTGAAACGCCACTTTTTTCTAATTCAGAATGAGCAGACAATATTTACATAACCAAGGGTCATTGCCGCTTCTGAATCACCCAGGCCCTTTACGCAAATGCGCCCTTGGAGTATTTAATTTATGAACAAATGATTCACCGATAAATGAGGCTTCACTTCCGCTATCATATAAAACTACACATTCGTGTGCATGGCAATCAGAATTGAAAATTGTTACTGAGGCGGTTGTCAAAAATGAAATACCTTGCACAGAAACGTTTGAAATATTTATTTTTCACTTCCATCACCAATTGCATCATGGGACGGAAATGAATTTGATATTGATACGTTATTATTTTTAATTTCTTTATGCAATAAAGAAGGATATTTTTCTTTCCAAGCAGAATATAAAATTTACAATGAACAGAATTTCACCGTATGTTTACTAAAATCACTTAGTCTCAATACATTCTTACGGACGATATTTTTTCTAGCTGAAATATCTGCGCTTTTAGATTTATAACACTTTGATAAAGTATGAGAACCATTGCAAAATTGACACTTAAACATCGAATATTTATTACTGTGCGAAACATTCTTTACAGCACAGTGAATTTTATGACTCACTTGCTTTTCACTATCATGACTGTTTAGTACTTCGAGTAAAACACATCTTGAGTTTAAAAATTCAAAATAAATAAATAAATAATCTTAGGAAATTCTTCTTCGCCAATATTTTGTGACCAAAGATGGTTCGTCTCAACATCTACCACTTGTAGCCATAAATAAATGAGCCAAACATTTTTCGACGACACCACTTCATCAATTGATTTTAATCTACTTATAACTTCATCAGAAGTATCAGCTAGTTTTCTTAAATAAACAGAATCGGAACTTGTAACATTAGTTGTTCAAGAAATGATCTTACAGACAGTTTGACAATTGGATCTTTTCTACTATAACGAGTCATCAGTTTGTCCCAAACCTCATCGTATGTTTCCGAGATTGGAATATGTTTGATACTGCCATCTGCTTCATCTTTTAAAAGTCCAGTCAAATATCGGAATTTCTGAATCTTTGCTAGTGATTGATTGGTATGAATTGTAGCAACAAACACATTTTTAAAATTGAACCAGTTAGAAGATTTTCCATTGAAACGGGAATTGTTTAAACGAGGAAGTTAAAAGCTAGTCTCAACTGCAGTGAAATTTGGGACCAGTACTCTTACATTATATGCGTCAATGTCGGATAGATAAATTATCTTTGTTTCAAAATATTTAAACTGGGCATCAACACTATTATAAAGTCGAGTTAAAGCTGACTTTGCTGGTCCTCTTAATTTCTTAAGATCTGCTTCACTTAGATCATGCATTATTATCATGATTAAGGAAAACCATAAGTAAATATTCAACAAAACTTGTAGCAGAAAAAAATAAGTTCCACTTATCTTTCAAGATAGTGTCCTATTGATTCACAGTTAAAATTCGCCCTATGAGAGTGGTTGAAAGTTCAATAAGATTTTTCTTATTTAGGAATGCCTCACCTGGAGAACCAAATAGTCTTGCACCCACAACAGTTTATTTTCGCATTAAAAACGAGGACAGAACATAAAGGACAGAATATATGCCGGCAGCACAGTGCGACCATGAATACAGAATACAAAATACAGCAACTTTGCTATTCACAAAAAGACAAACTCAATGGTATCAGAATAAAACATGATGCCAGGTACAATAGTATAATAAATGATAACAAAATACACTAGGACAAAACTCAAAATAAAATTAATTACTATTAAAATACAAATATTATCAAAAATACAAACATGTCCAAACGCTATATTTTAAATGCTAAAAATACGTACTAAATTTTATCTTCCTAGCTTTTTGTGCTTTCTAGTTACTGACATTACTTATACTCAAACAGCCAGCCAGACTTTTTCGGAATGGATTTCTTTCAAAATGATAGAAATCTACTACTCCATCTGCCAAATTTCATTCGTCTAGCTCAAAGAGTTTTTAAGTTATCTTGTTCACAGATAGGAATAATGCCAAAGATATTTTTCTCGAATTCAGAGAGGTCTAAAGCACGAAGAATTTTGATTTCTAATATTTTGACGATTACACTTTCTTCTTCAATACTTCCTCTATAGTAATTCCTTTATATTTCCGATTACGATAAAACTAAAATAATTCAAGACGCTCGGAAGGCTATTAAATTTAACACGTAGTTGTTTTTTGGATTATTGGTGTTTCCTCGGAAAAAGATTTATAAAATTTTGATTCAATTTTTAACTTAATTTAATCAAAAACCCTATTGATAACATTATCGAAATAAATTAGCTTTTCCGTTATATTTTCGCATAATATTTCTCTAATAAAACTATTTCAAAAAAACTTACTCCTCTTCATTGCTTTAGTTATTGAATTTATGCTCACACGCATTGCGAGACATAAAGAAACTTATTTGTTTGTGTGTTGCAGCTGCTGTAGATTGAAGTTAGATAAATCGAACCTAAAACATCACTAACTTATGTTTCCAATCTGATATATTTTTTTAAATGATAATCTAATACATTTTTTAAAATTAAGATTTTAACTATGCACAATTAAAATTATTTGAATAAGTAACGAAGATAATAACAAAAACTTTGAAGCACCAAAAAATAATATTTTCAATAAATAAACTCGAATTCTTAAAAACAAACAAAAGCATTTAAAATAAATGCACTCAATTGCAAAAGAAAATTTCAAAATAAACAATACAAATATCTAAGGTATTCGAAGTAATTTTTTAAAATTTATTGAATGTATCATACAGCGATAAAAATCGATCAGCGTATAAAATGTCTTATAACTTTTTCACTTACTATCACTGAGAATACAAGGTATGAATGAAAATTTAGAAATATATTTTTTACGATTTTTAATTGAAACTTTGAATTAACTACAAGAAATTTAATTATAAATAATATATCAATCTTTTATACTTTGATGTGTTAGATGATACACTATTTTTACATTCATTGATTTCGATGTCATTCGGAGTTTAAATTCTTCTATAAAAAAAAAAGAATTTAAACAACTTATAGTGTATATATATATACACACACTGGTGTGCAAAACTTAAGCAACAATGCAAATTTTAAGCAGATAGCCATGAAATTGCAGAAAAGGAGTTCTTGCGATCAGTACAATGAACACGTAATTCAAGAGAAAAGTCATGCGTATGCAAATATCAGGAACAAAACGTCACAGGCGACATGAGCGTACGCAAAACACTTGCGGAAGGCACGCGCAGCTCAACACTACAATAAAAGGAAGGACGGAGATGCAATTAAAAACATTCGCTGCAAGTGCACGTGAGTTAATTCGTGAAATATGGCTAGCAGAAATCACCTGGACGATTTTACACGTGGAAGAATGATCGGAAAGCTGGAGGAGGGGCGTAGTGTGACCAGTGTAGCTGAAGAGTTCGGAATCAACAAAAGTGTCGTTTCGCGCGCTTGGAAAGCCTTCCAAACCACAGGTACAGCTGTGAGAAAGGTTGGTGGTGGCCGCCCCAGGAAAACAACTGCAGTGGATGACCGACATATCGTCCTGCAGGCGAAAAGAACCCGAAACCAGTCACCAAGCGCCATTGATCAGCAACTGTGTGCAGCAACGGGGCGACAAGTGTCGCGTTTTACTGTGTCCAGACGCCTTCACAAAGGTGGCCTATTCGCCCGCCGTCATGAACGCTGCATCCCTTTGACAGTTTCCCACCGGCGGCACCGTTTAGAGTGGTGCAGGGAGCACAAAAACTGGACATCTCATCAATGGAGTCGTGTCCTCTTTACAGATGAGAGTCGTTTTAGTGCAACAAACGATTCCCAACGCCAGTTGATTTGGAGAGAGGTCGGGACACGGTTTCATCCCAGTAACATCACGGAGAGACCGTTTCGGTGGTCCTGGAGTTATCGCCTGGGGAGGCATTATGATGAACGGGCGGACTGAGCTCCAAGTTTTCGACAGAGGTTCTGTAACTGGAGATCGCTATTGTCAGGAGGTGATCCTTCCCCATCTGCATCTGTTCCGAGGTGCCATTGGATCAGACTTCGTTTTTATGGATGACAATGCACGGCCACACAGGACTCATGCTGTTGAGGAGCTCCTGGAAAGTGAAGATATCACTCGAATGGATTGGCCGGCGTGCTCCCCTGATTTAAATCAGATAGAACATGTGTGGGATGCTTTGGGGAGACGCCTTGCGGCACGATTACACCCTCCTGGGAACACCCGACAACTTAAACAGATGCTGATTGAAGAATGGGCACTCTTACCTCAAGAACTGTTCGACAATCTGGTGCTGAGTATGGGGAGACGGTGCGAAGCAACCATTGCAGTAAGGGGAGGGCCTATCCCATACTAAGGAACATCTGCTTGCTGTTCTTCCTCTTGGACAGACAATCATGTGTAACGATATTATGAGTTCAATAAAGCCTTTTTTTTTTGTTTGATTTCATACTGTATGCATTGTATTCATTTCTGCGCAACTATGCTTTCGTCATTCTTTCAGAAGAAAATGCTGTATATCATTTCTGAATTTCATGTCTCTCAGATGATTTCTCGTGAAGTTATGGCAAAGAACATACCTGTTGCTTAAGTTTTGCACACCAGTGTATATATATATTTGTGTATATAGTGCTAAAAATATATATAATAGGAAGTGATCATAATTCAATAATATAATATCAATAATTAATATAATGTCTTTTTAATTAAAAAAAATTCATTAAGTACTTTCAATTCAAAAAGAGTATATTGCATTTTGAACACAATAATTTTGAAATAAGACAGGAATATAGTTGATATATAACATGCATACCATATTTTTTAATAAAAAAGGTGCGAAAATATTTATTGCTTTTTTTAATTGAATGTATCCCATGTTTTAGAGAAAATTAAAGGTTTTAAAAAATTTCTACTTCTTATCTCTGAGAACTTGAGGTCTGTAGAAAACATTCACACATATTAAAAATTTTGAAAAAAAAAAACTTTCAATCTTGATTTTAAAATACTCAACTTACAGACGACAATCAAAATTAGCAACTCCAATTACAAATGTCATTTGAGTCAGAATTATTTTTTTATTGAGAAATTGACTTTATATGGAAATTTATTCAGAAAGGGATGAAAAAAATTCAAGGTAAAAAAATTTATATGTCTAATGAATTAAAATTAAGAACTTTCGGTCAGGTTTAACTGCATTTTCGCATTTCTTATTTTAATTTAGCTTTCCTATTTGTTTTATTTAAAAAATGGCTACTGTTATCCCCTCCTCCGAGGTTGAATGTAGATATAAATTTCTAAAGCATGTGTTTCGACACCCCTATCAACTGTGTAGCATTGACTGAAGAAATCCCCCCCCCCACCGAACTATAAATATTAATGAATAAAAATAAAAG
Organism: Argiope aurantia; assembly: GCA_026543865.1. NCBI lineage: Eukaryota > Metazoa > Arthropoda > Arachnida > Araneae > Araneidae > Argiope > Argiope aurantia. The sequence goes on from JAPMOR010005887.1 coordinate 15,322, forward strand.
TCTAAAAAGAATAGGTAATTCATTTATATATCACTCTAATATTTTTCTTATGAATAAACTGAAACCATCTTTGCTTTTATTTCGAATAAAAAATACTTATGACAAAATATAAAAATCTTTTAATTAAAAAAAAACTATTGTTACAGAAATGAATGCAATAAAATTAATTTTTTTATGATGGAGAACCACAAAATCAACTGCGAAATTAAACAATAGGCACTGATAACTGATATCACTATCAATAATATCATAAATTTTATCAGCTTTTTAACACAAATTTTTGTTTACCATTATTAAATAATTCTAATTTTAACATGGAAAAACTTTTTTCCCACTTACCACGAAAACGAGCAGTGTTAGTGAAATTCTCAAGCTTCCAGGCAATTTTCCAAAATTTTGCTCCAGATTATTTTTGTAATTTCGAACAAAGCCTTTCTTCCTTTGAATTTTAATTAATTAATTCTTTCCAGTAATTTTGGAAACTTTAAAATCATTCATTTACATTAACCTCTTAATTGTTGAACCCATGCATCACACAGGTATTGAATTATCACTTTTTAAACTAAAATTATATCATTCAAATGAAACTGCAATTCGATACAAAAATTATCCACAAATATTCTATGGATTATTAATTGAATCTTTTCCGCAACGGAAGGTGTTATTTGATTAGATAATAAAAGATGTAAATAGTTAAGGGACTTTCTAACTGCTACATGCCGAAGTGCATATAACTGCTTATGATACCTTAAATTAATCATACAGTATAAGTTTATAGAAAAACATTTGAGTGTTTTTACACTAATTCTGATTTGATATGAATTTTAGATAAAATTCACAATTGTTAAACCAAATTTAAGAAGCAATTCAAGTTTTCGTTTTTGTTTGAAATAATTTGTCACACCAGCCGCGGAAAGTTAATCATTGCATATCTAAATTTTTTCTTGAGAATACAGTTTTTCTAATTCTCAAAGAACTGTCATTTCGAACGGTATAAATTCAATTTGAAATCGCACCATTACTTTTAAAGTTAGAAATGTATACTAAGTAAACTTACAAGTATTTATCTAAACTAATCAATTACTTAATTGTTTTTGCCATTGTCTGACCGTTTGGTAAAACAGAATTAAATATACGATCATAATATGATCTTTGGGGAAATCAAAATCCTATAATGTATATAGGGCCTTTTCCTGATATCAATTTTTAAGATTTACTAATGAAAAGAATGGAAAAATTTTAAAATCACATGCATAATGATCGTTTTATGTATTAATGATTGTTTTATGTATTAATCAGTTGAGATTAGTAACGTCATAAACACGTATTCCTTAACTGAAACGATAAAAATGAATCTTTTTAGTCAAAAGATTATTATATACACATGCAGAAATCTTTGAATGTTAAGATCGACGACCCATTGGTCATGTTTTTCGAACAGATTGAACTCCCCAAGATTAAATGCAATGGCCTTTTGCTAATCTCTTTTCAGCATAAAATATCTGCCAACATTATAATGATTAACAGTCGAAGAGAGCGACATCAAGTCACAATATTTGATGAAGGAAGACAGATAGTACATCTTATCTGTTAAATCTATTTCGTGACTAACACGGCAGTTGGGCTATTCACAGCTCAATAAAAATCTGGGAAAATTGCTTGATTTTATTCAAGCTCTGTTTATGAAGATTTTACCGGGAAAGCTATAACTTTTGCCAGATCGTACAGACGTTTCAAAGGCCTTACCAGACTAATTTAAAATTGAAATGGGCATGTCATGCGAGCTCCAATTATTTTTAAACTCCTTTTCATTCAAGATTTTATCAAGATATTTTTACACATTTTAGTTATACATCTTCCGAGGCATTTACCTATTTTTTTTACACGCCATATTGCAATTTTTAAAATAATTACTGAGCCGAGCTGAATAATCAACAATTCGATGCTATAAATTTGTGCTGGATATTAAATTTAAAATAATTTAATGAATTTCAATAAACAATTAATCATTTGATAAAGTATTAATTGATTATTAAAATTAGACTATTAGAGATCTAAAAGAAAAAAAATATACTCATTTTCAGAAGATGAAAAAATTAGGACAAAAAGATTTTACTATATTATTATAATAAATTACATTATTATAAATTAATCACTCTTCATTTATATTGTTTTCATTACTGATCCAATGAATATTAGTCCGTGAAATAATTTTATAGTCATCGCTATTAATTGTTTCTTCATTATTTGTCCTGCCTTCTTTTGTCCCACCGTCTTTTGATAAGATAAAAAGTGAGTTATGTAAAAATTAATAATTCTCATGAATAACAAAAAACATCGATATTTCTTATCCCAATTTGTATATTTTATTATTTGTTTTTTCTTTCTTCAATAAATACATAATAGTATTTATTTGCTTATTAAAATTCAGTTGAAATGATTAAAAAATAATTTTTATTTCAGTATAAATTCATAAGTGATACCATAATTGCTAACGCTAGTTCTTTTACTCGATATATCATTATTTAAACCACTATATGATCGCTTGTGATAAAATAAAATAAAACCTTGGGGAATATTCAGTGAAAATATAGTAAAACAGAAGCTCACAAATAAAATTCATCTAAAATTCATTCATTCATTCATTCTCTTTCAATACCAAAATGGCTTGAAAAACCCTTTGAAACGTCTTAAAGATCTGATATTTTATTATAATACTGAGAATACTGTACTGAAGTACATCACAAATGAGCTGTAATGAAGTAATTTTCCCAGATTTTTCCTAGATTTTGATTTTTCCAGATTTTGCACACCGAATGGGTCAGACATGTGCGCTGGTCACTTAATGAAAACATGTACTATCAATTTGTAATAAAATATCACAGGATCTGTTTCTATCTAAGACTATTGCTTTTTTATAAGAATAAGAGGAATACGAATTAAAAAAATACTTGCTTAGTTTTTTGTTTTCCTTCCACACATTAATAAAGTTTGCGTTCGAAGCGTCACAAGAGGTACCAATGACTTGACATCGGACTGGAAATTGTATTTTGTTAATGAAGGCAAAGCCTGAGAATACCATTTTGCACAATATCAATGTTTTGTCCTCAGTATAAAATACATATTGAAATTATGAATATGATTAATCTCAGAAACCCAAATCCAAGTAAATAGATCTTCCTTTTGCCCCTTGTCAACCATCCAAATAACTTATTCATGCTAAGGGACAAGAAATTTGTACTCGGGCCGACGAAATAAAGAAGAAAGTAACCTTGTGTATTAACCCTTTGCACTCGGAAAAATAATTAGGTGCATGATTATTCACAGAATATAAAAGCTCATTTCATTGTTGAGAAGTATAAAATATAAAGGGTAAATTAATTTTTTAAAACCTCACCCTAACTTTTTCTTACAATGCTGTGGATACATATATATAAGTTCTAGTAAACTTTTTTCGGTAGAGTTTCAGTTGGTGATCTTCAATTGGTCACCTCTAGAATGCAAAGGGTTAAGGATGTTTTAATTGAGTGTTTGGCATTTTACCATTCGTCTTTCAGTGTAGAAATGTCAACAGTAATATGTACATGCTTGCTACATGATCATCATAGTCACATTTGACTCTTGGTCAGATGACGAAGATATCGCATATAAATGATAAAACAATGAAGTCAACTTAATAACACAGGTTACGAGCTCATTACAAGATTAGCAAGATGATCTACACTAAACTTGTATCAACTAATAGATTTTTCACAATTTTTTTTATTTAGTTTCCTAAATACAAAGAGAAAAAAAAAAGTTTCCGTGCATTAATTAACTTGCCCAACATTTACCCCTTTATCGCCATAAAGTTAAATAAGTCTAGATGTTTTACACCTTTTTCTGCCTGTCTTCGTAAGCGCCGTACCAAAGGAAAGCGATGAAAATTCGTAATTGATATCTTGACTATACAATGACATCTTATTCCGAAAGTATACAGAAATTCGAGGAAAAAGCATTTCAGTTCACTCTAGTTCTGCTTAAACCATCTTCAAAACTTTCTCACATACTCTCTAATAAAGGTTTTATCCCCCTCCCCTCCTCATAACATTCTGGATCTTGAGTAGTGCCTTGGAAGGCACTCATTTAGTTTAGTTATATTAAAGTCCCGTTTTTTAAAGCAACATTGGGGCTATTTTGGGACGGACCTCGTCATTTTCAACCGCTGCCAGATGACGAGGACGATGCCTGAGATGGCATCACCCTCTCCAAACTTCCACACTACACTAACGGGAGGATGTTTGGTTCGACGGATTTAGCATGCACCAGGTCAGCTTACATGGCGCTTCTTCTGTGGAATCGAGTCTCCAGCTTCGAAGCTGAGACCTTACCACTAAGCCACCGCGCCCCTAGGAGGGCACTAGTGAGCATTAGTGTTGAAATATAGATCTTTGACCTTAATTAAACATTTTTATTGAATCTATCGTGGAAATAGGCATTTTGGGTACTTTTTTTCGACCAACTGTAACCAAAATGTGACACATGTGTAGTTAGAAGACCACATTCTGAACTTCATTGATTTAAGTCATTGCATTTACATGTATGCGAAAGTAAAGACCGACAGACAGCCCATACTTCAGTGGATTTGGTTCCAAATTTGATATAGACTTACACATTAGATAGTAAACCTGCGCTCAAAATTTGATCTCTCTAAACCTTTCCGTTTTGAAGTTATTGAGTTTCCTTCTACTCTATCAGCCAGCCAGACTTCCTCTGAATGGAATTCGTTAAAAATTTAATAGAAATCTACAAATTTTGCATAAAGTCCATATACCAAATTTCATCCATCAACGCAATCAGTTTCGTTTTTCAGCTTTCGCGTTCACTGACTGATAAATATTATGCACAAATTATGCAATTAATATTATATATGCAATTCATCAAGTTTGAATTTGTTGAAGATTCTTTCTAAATATTTCTTATACGAGAAAATAAATAATCGATTACTGGCATTATCCTTTTTACGTGAAATGCTTTTTGGAATATATACTGGCTGGCTTCATATTTGCAATTGATTTCCGTATTTTGAAATCATTCTTGAACGCAGAGAGAAAAATATTAAGGAATTATCTAAATTGAAATGTTCCCAAACAACAAAGAAGTCCCATCTACATGTAGATAAATCCATCAATAGAAGATGAGCCATGCTGAGAAAAGTAGAAGGCTTGGGAAAAAGTTTTTTCAGTCAGAAAATGCAGATCTCACTACATACGAAATATTTCATTCAAATGTCTCCTTCCAACCTTCTGACATGAATAGCCCCGTCTTTCTTTCGGGCCCATCTGCGGCCGAAGGAAGGAGGGAAGAGACACGAGAGGTCAAGGAAGAGCTCGCTATTGAGGTTGCGCATCCACCCGAGCTTTCAAAGGAACATCCGAAAGCAGTGTTGCTACTCAAGTACTTTGTGCGCGCATTCTTTGTGAAGGTGGGATGGGTTCGCATCTCCCATACAGAAAACAATGCTGGGTGATCAACATCGCAGCAAGGCAACTGGCTGTTGACGCGCCCTAATGACGGGAGGTGAATAGAAGAGGATTACTTCAAAATCATGAAACTTGGATATCTGGGTAACAAGAGCCCAGTCGTCGGGGAAATAAAGTTAGGGCTGTCTCGAAATAAGCTACACGAGAAAGGATTGAAAAAAAAATCGAAACTACTAACAGAAGAAGAAATAATTGATACTGCGTCATTAAAATCGGTGTCATTTAAATTTTCTTTTTATTCAAATAATTTTTGGGAGTTATAGAGTTGGTTTTTGAAGAAATATTTTTGTCAAATAGGTGATAACGGTCTGTGTCGTTAAAAATCCTTGAACTCAAATCTCATAGAATGAGACTTTTCTAAACAAATGGTATTTAAATATGTTCTCCGTCAGTGGGTGATTAATTAACGAATAGAATCCATTACGGGGTGCGGTAATATAGTATAGGCAATTCACCAAAAAATGATGGGAATTTGATTCGTTCGTTCTGCATATCTAAAAAAAAATTTAAAAAAATGTGGAAATAATTTAACTACTTAACTGTTTTATTTTATTTACTGTCTAATAGGATGTCACCTTCTATTTTGAGAATATTTTCTTATATTGGCTCAAATGAAAATCCATTGAATACTTGACTTATCTATATATTCGAAGTAATTTTAATATTGAATTATAATCGTTATGAATGGTTTATTTTTGGCTTACAACTATCAAAATTCGATAAATCGATGCACGTCTGGCACTCGGGCACAACAGTTAAGCGGTTAATTTCTTACACTTGTTATTTATGTATAAATCAGCAATATGTATTTTTTCGTTGGTGTCTATTATGAATTCAGTTCTTGATTATGTTTATTTTTTATTTTTTATTTTTTAGCTCTTATAATATTACCTTTTAAACAAAACGTTCAGAAAATAATTCGAAGAATACAAATCTATTAGCGAACACAAAGTTTATGCCTGAGTTTCGCTGCAGATATCGATCATGAATATACGAACTAGTCCATTTTGTTACGATTTTTTTTTCTAGTCTATTCGCTACTGCACCAAAAGATTTGAATAACCAATTCTCCTCTTTGCCTTCTCTCTTGTGACGAAAATTTCCTTTTTGGGCTCTTGAAAGAAACTGTAATCCAATCTAACAAAAATACTCCACTTTTTGCTCCTTAATTTCTCATCTGTAATTATGAAGTTACAAAGAACATTCATTTTTTATTCTATATTTTATTTTTATTTTGAATAATTTTTGGAAATCAAAATAATTGCTTTTTTTCAATTAGAAAAATTTAAAAATACAATTTCATAAACAGCATTTATTTCTTTTTAAAGAATGAAGTTTCGTCAGATATTAAAATGTCTTCAACAATCAAATCCAAAATTACCTGTGTCAATAAAACTTTACTAAATTTTTCTTAAAAAGTAAAAATCAAAGACTTGGAGTTTGTATATTTAATCGAAGAATTCTTTAACATATCGAAGCAAAATGCTCATAAGCAGAAGCTTTGTATACTTAAAACCTATTGTCGGTGAATTAAAAATATCACTAAGCAGCTTATGTTCTCTGTATACAAATGACAGAAAATTTTGTTTCAACATATGTAGACTTTACTATGAAATTTTATTCAAAATAATTAGAAAGCAGTGTTATTTAGAATTGAATGAATTCTTCGAGTATCAATGAATAGCATGAACTTTCTGTACTTTAATACTCAAAGCTTGTTTTGTGACAACAAAACCCAGAAGATAAAATTCAAAGTTACATATCATAAAATAAATCATTTAGAAATAACTGTCAGTTAAACACAGAATTGTAAGGAATTTTTAAGAAATTACGTGGAAATTTTCAGTTCCTTAAAATTTAGACAACTTTGAATATCATTCCAAGCGGCTAGAAATGAAGTTCGAAATTGTTAGTACTCGAACATTCAACAAAAGAAGTTATATGATATCATTGCTGAATATAAAATCCTCAGGATTTGAGGAAAATGATTGCAGGTTTCAAATGCCATATAAAACAAGTAAACGGATCTTTAAAAATATTCAAGTCTTTCCTCATTATGCTAAGTAATTATGCTTCAATTTCCTCATTATGCTAAGTTTCCTCATTATGCTTCACTTTTTGATTACCTTTTATATGCCGATATTTATCAGGAATCCTTTTCTTATGCATATGCTTATTATCCAAACATCGTTTTTTCTAAATAGAAACCCGTACATCAACCTAATTTCTATTATTGATAGAATCATATAGCGAGTTTTGATTTATTTCGTAAGAACTAAATCAAAATGAAAATTATTCCACCATATTATACGGAGACGACTATTATACTGATTTGACTAATTCAAGAAGAAAAGGCAAAATGCAATGTTAACAAATTGCATTTTCCAAGCTATAAGATAAAATTTTACCGTAAGATACTTTAAAGCAGTAAGCAAAATGCGCAGATCGAGGATTTAAATTTCTAAATAGATGTTGCATCTTATTCTGAATATTTATCGTTATTTCCATCCAAATCGAAAGGAAATGATACAAAAGCCTTCGCACACGCTCTCGCGTGTGCATTTTGTTTTTTAAATTAATTACTAAAGAGCTTTAAATGGTAACAATTCTTTAACTCGGCCTCGTCATTTCAATCCAAGGGGATAAAAAATTAGAGACGAATTCTTCTTAATATTCATTTATTAACCCTTTTCAAGTGTGTCCAGATTTGCCTCAGTCATAAAACGTATTTTAAGATTTCAAACAAATTTATTTAAGATTGCTACATTTCCATAATATTTGGATTAAAAATATCTACTGTCTATGCATTCCATATCGTTTTCTGAATAAATACGCTTTTAATAAAAATAGCTTATCAAAGCATTTTCGAATAGGTTTTTAGACTGGAATAACAATATTCACTGAACATGTTAAATAATAACCGTGCTATCTGGAGAACTAAAATCAAAATTAGACCGCTGTGGTTGAGTTGGGTAGGAGTGGTGGCATCCACTAGACTGGTTTTCCCATAGAACGTTTCGCTCGGATTGTATGTCGATGCTTATTTTAGGGTTATTTTCCACGCGTCTGAGTTTATGTACTTGCATCTGTGAATTTTGCCGATATGCATACATCCAGAATAAAAAACAGTTTAAAAATTCATGACACATTTCTTTCATAATTCATGACCGTACACGGGTATTCAAAATATATTACAATTAAATTAACTGAATCATCGGCTTTTAAAAATTCCAAATAAACTTTTATAATATTTGTTCATTTTAAAAGCATCTACTCATCTTAAATTCATCTAATCAACTTTCAGTATGAAATCTAATATTCTATGAATGACGTACGAGCCATTTAACTTTATTTTTATAGGTTGTTTTGCGAAGTTGATCTTTGTTAATACATAAGATTAGATTTTGAAGATCTTCGGTGGAATCTGTTTTAAGACAAAGCTCGTATTTTCATATATACTTGGAGTTACAAATTTAAACTACAATCAGACTACATATTTATAAAACATAAAACATCTAAAATGAATACTGACTTTTAGGCTCCATTTGGCTTGAAAGGTCAAGTGGGAAGCTTTTAATTATCAACAAGTGTCGACTGCATTTTTTGGTGCTTTTTTTTATCTTATAACATCTCTATCTTTAATTTTGCAATTAATTGTTACAAATATATTTAATTTTTACACATTTTTGTATCTACAATGTTCTCAAAGCATCCTCAAGATTTTTTGTAAATCTTTCTCATGTAAGAATTACACTTTATAGACACCAATGTCGACTTTGCCAAAAAGTTCTAGCCTAAAATTCTCACCGATTTTGTAAAAAACCATTTATGTTTCTATTAGAAAGTCATTCGACAGATTCATTCGTAAGTCATACTCCTGAAATATATATCTTAAATTTTGTGAATGAAAAATAAATAAGACAAAGAGAAAAAATAATTAATTACAAATAAAGTAAACTATTATTTTCCTTCTTTGTGACAGATCTGAATTGTTGTCTTTGGTGATGGATGGTTGAAGTCATTCGTGACCATTTCTCCAAATTTTACGATAAGGACGCAGAACTATGACTTGGAATGCAAAAAATGTCCAAAAGAAAGCTGAGCCTAGCGGAGGGTTAAACAAGGGTTACAAAATTCGATTCAGAATGATTTCAAGCAGGTTTGTTCCATCATGGTTAAAGAGCAACGAAATAAGAAGGGAAGTACTCACTAAGAACATTGGCTGCAAAGGAAAATATCATTTTGCTTATTAGAACTCCTGGTTGCCCGAAGATCGTTGACGACTCTTCGAAGGAGTCTCAGCATCATTGAAATACAGAAATGATGATTTCGGCTATGAAAAATAGAATGAGCTACAGGAAGAGACCACGCCTCGTTGCATCCGGAATGCCGACTAAGAAGTGTTAGGAAGGCAACAGCAAAATGAACAGGAAATACGTTTTCGAATTAGAACGGAACCTCTGTAACAATCATTTCAAGAGATGGAAGCTCTTTCACTCAATTTGGAGGCGACTGGTGATTTATAAATGGATAAAAAGTTTATGTATAAGAAGATAGGAATTCAACAATAAATTCATTCGAATTCCATTAAATAAATTTTTACCCGTGATAGATAAATTAGAAATCCTACAATTGTCTATTATATCACAGTCACTTTTTATGCATTTTTAAAAGCTGTCAATGATTTTTAAATACATTTTCATAAACATTAAGTATTCAGTAAAATAGTATTTCAGGAATAAATTTTCATCTCTTTTTTTTTAATTGTGATGTTGTTATTTTAAGAGTTTGAAACACGATTAGACATGTGCCTGCAAACGTCTAGACGTTGGTGCTGGACAAAGGTCTAAAATGAAAATAACTGTCTTCAAATCTTTTTATGTAGCTTCAAAACGGCGAGGCTTTTTAATGACAAATAATATTTGATGGGGAACAGAATCTTTGACACATATTTGTATCTATTATTTCTAGCAAGAATTTTCTTTCACGCCTAAAATGTTGTAGCATGTATTTGTGAATATATATGTATGTATATTTATTTATCAGTTTTACTTTTTCATAAATGAAGTACAGAAACTGTCATTGTCCAAAAAATTCTGACTCTAGATTTTACATTTTAAATTTCCACGGATCCGAAAACTACATGTTTGGAATAATATCTGCCTGAGAACATTATAACTCAATTTTACACGATTAATAACTCAATCAATTTTAGAAAAAAAATCTTTTCACTTCATCCTGGATACGAACACGACAACTAAGAGATGTAGCAAGATAGAAAAATGATA
>JAPMOR010005887.1:26141-39820 GCA_026543865.1 Argiope aurantia
TGTATCCCATTTCGACCATGGGTAAAGGTATAAATACATAACGGATTCCCCTCAATGCATGACGTATCTTAACAGTAATCATGCTATATATTGCGTACATATGTGAGAAGGTCGACTTTCTTTTAAAATTATAGATATGAGTTTTATTATTATTAGTAAAAAAAGAGATAATTTGTATTTCTCATTCACAGTCATTGATTAAAACCGTAACTTATTTGTGACCACCTGCATTGTTCTCAATGGGTGAAGCAGTTGCTTTAAATAAATTTCCATTTTCACACACAAAATTTTGCTGTTATAATCTCATAAAAATTACATAAGAAGATAAAAAGTGAAAAAGCACAGTGTCAAAAAAAAAAGATATTGTGTAGGTGTTATGCAGATAATTTATCTTTGATATATGTATCAAATGATGATATATCTAATTAAATACATCAAACAACACATGCAAATAATTTTATTGGTTGAAGAATTGTGTATAATTTTAAAAAAGAGCCGTTATCAGAGATGTAGCTAATTAATTCAAAACTGCTAAATGCATAATTAGACGGTTGGGGATAAAACTGGAACAGTTACATAATAAATAAAGCCTTCCTGCGAAGATAACTATAAATCAGAATCGTTATACGCAGATAAGAACTAAAATCATCTGACAGCTACTATTCATCGGCATGGGATGCAGACAAGTACGGGAACCAAAATACCAAGCTTGATAATGAACAAGAAATTAAAAAATGTTCATTCGTTTGCCTGTACCCAGTTAACAATTTTCAACGAAAAAAAGATACATGAGTGGTCATTTGACTGATCAGAAGTCAGGGAATGTACTGTTTACGGATGAAAGCAGATTGATTTATCTTCTGATTCTAGGCTATAGTATATTTTAGATGTATCCGAAACTGTCTATCTTCCATCATCATTTTGGAAACTAATCATTACAAGGGTGTTGGTATTATGGTCTGGAAATATATAATCTTAGTCTGACATAAGTAACTTTAAGATTTTGACAGGTAAGTTATGAATGTATAGGATATTTTATTTTCTCAAATACACAAATCCTGTGCTGTTTAATATTTCTGAATGATAATGCTTGCTATCATCATAAGGATGTGTGCTGATAATCCTTTTGAAAGTGCTTCGAATGAAATGGCCTGCTTGTTTACCCGACTTTAATCCGGTAGAACATGTAAGTGATGCTTTATGGGTACATAGCATAGCCTACCATATTTAATTTTTAAAAAATCCCATTTCGGTACTTAAGTAGAATTTACCTTAAATTTTCGAGAAACATTTGGTCAAAATGCACATTACTGACACTACGCGTGCATTTTAATGAGGATTGAACAAATATTTAACTAAGGCTTCATAAAAGAAACTGTAATCTAGTTCTTGAGATCAATCTGCAAATCTCTCAAAAAATCATAAATTGGTACGTTTTCTTTTTGTGCGCTATGTTCCTGCATACTCTTATAAATGTGTTATTTTCACATTATATTGTTGCTTTAGATTTGCTGGCAATTTATATTTATGTTTTTGTTAATACAAATCGGCTGCAAGTTTTTTCCTAAGATGTTAGTGTACCTTAATTTAGGAAACTCTAGAGTAAATAGACAGTCCCCCCCCCCTCTCTTCAATCCTCAAATATAGTGGAGAAGGGGATATCTAATTAGATAGCAGGTGTGGATCTCAGACGAAATTTGATGAAGAAAATTAGGATGTTCAGCTCTTTATTTTAGCTATTAGAAAATCGCCATGAATAATACCACGGCTCCACTCTTACAGGATATACAGTGATGGGAATGAAGGTGGCAGACAATAATATTTCAAAAATTATGGAAACTTTCTATATTTACGTTCTTTCATAATAATTGATAATTATTTTAATTAATCACGTGCAGATATTCAATCCATGAATTAACGGAGATAGATTTACAATGCACCAGGTTTATATGTATGACAGATCTTTATTAGAAAAAATGACCCTTCAGTTTTGAAGTAAGGTTAATGATTTGTGTTGCACATGGTTGAGACGTCTCTTAGTGCATGAATATAGCTTGCTATTTAGGGATTACATTAACTTGCATGTAGAATCGGAAAATAAACCCTGTCAGCTCATTTCAATAAAAAAAATAAAAAAAATCTTTCGGATCTCAGAACCTTTCAACGCCAGTTCTTCAAGCACATGTTTATTCGTCTCAGAATTCGTTACAGAATTACAATAGAATTCGATTTCCAATTTCAGAATCCCTGTTCATTAGTCATTTTGCTTCATCCATTATGCATAGGGAACTCCACGATCGCTACAGAGACTCCCCGAAAATTACAATAATAAGCAAATTCAAAAAAAAAAAAAAGTCCGCATTCACTTCTTGAATTTTTATTTTTTCCCTTTCTATTGAGCATTTAAATCAATAACTCGGCCGGAGCATCGTGTGGCGTGAGTCGAATCGTGATCGCCTCACCATCAGTCAAAGGGTCCCGTGGCGCATTCAGGAAGTCAGCAGATGCTACAGGTGCTACTCATCGTCAAAAGGCCAAAAATGGGAAGGAAGTTTATGGAGAAAAATCCCATACTTTAAAAATATTTTTAAAATATATTAAGATTTTCTTGTTACATTTTCAGAATATGAAAATAATTATATTTCAAATCAGGTAAGAACAAATAACTTTTCAGAAATCAAGTGAGAGTAAGAAATTCTTGTGACAGGCGAATTTTAAGTAATGAGATTTTCGGTAGGCAATTGCTGTTAAAAGAAGAAGTGCATTCTAACATTTTAAATTACTTATGTGATAGAAATGTTAAATTTTGGAAAGAATATTAATTAGAAATCAAAAATTGGAAATGATATTATTTTATTCCTACTGTTTTCTTCTTTCCCAAAGTCATTAATAAAAATAATGTGACAAAGAAAAGATAATATTTTCCTGAAAGAAAACAAGTGATATGTATACAGATTTTCACGAAATATAGTTTGTTCTAAAAATGAATCAGTGAAAAGAGAACATAGGTATAATCCAAACAAAAGTTCGGGTAATAATTTGGTTGTAATAGTCAACAATGTTCTCAAACTTACGTTCAAAATAAATTCGTTAGTTAACGATGGAATTGGTAATTAAAGTCAAGAAAGAAGTTTGAAAGCGGTGCAAAAATTTGACAGATGGATTTAACAAGTAAATTTGTAACAATTGCTATCGTTGTCAGTATTATATTTTTGTTTTTTCTCGAATTGTAACTTTGACACAACGATTCATTTTTTTTTGTTACTTGATAAGAACATCAAAATCTTTTTTTTCGATTAGGCTTATAAAGAAAGATTAAAAAACTATTCAGGCCGAGGTGCCCTGGTGGTAAGGTGTCTGTTTCAGAAACGGAGAGTTTCAGGTTCGAGACGCGATTCTACCACAGAACCGTCGTGTAAGCGTGTCTGGCGCAATTCAAGTTCATCGGGGCCAACCGTCCTCCCGCTAGCGTGGTGTAGAAGGTGGATGAAGGGGTGCCAGCTCAGGTGTCGTTCCCATCATCTGACCGCTATTCAAAATTACGAGGTCCGTCCCAAAATAGCCTTTGTGTTGCTTTAAAAGAGGTCATTAATATAACTAAACCGAAGAGCTACTCAGATTTCCAATCGTTTAACTCTTTCTTTAACGCCAGGAAGAAACAGAAATCTCATAGATAAGTTCCGAATTGTACGATGGAATTTGAAAAGAGCTTGGAGTACAAAAATCAACACATACTAGCTACTGTTGATTATAAATTGTTGAATGAAATACGTTTGGGGTGTTATTTTCATTCACTTTCTTCATGCTAAAATCAGCCGTCAAATCATAATACTACAATCAGCAAATAATCGGCCGGATTATTGAAAATTTCAATGATTTGTTAATTGAATTCAAAATAGTTTTAATGCATAATTTCTCGGAAGTCCGTGTAATATGCCTAAAAATAAAATTAAAGAGCATAGCACTTTCTGCTTTTACACTTTATGTATTTTATCTTGATTCTTACTCCTATTGCCCTACAACAAACTATCTGCAAGTGGTGTATTTATTTTTTAATTTATATATTCACCCAGGTCATTTTTGGATTTGAATTTCTTTAATAGGAAGATAATTTTTGCAGGTACGCATGGGGAAATCAGATTTTAGTGGTGTAAAAATATTCTAATTTTGTACTAACGAAAGAAAGAAAAATTTATTATTGAGTAAATAATACAAAAATGGGCATCTTCCAAAAATAGTGTCTGGATTTATAACTTTAAATAACCTCATTCTTAATTTTAATGTTTCCTTCGGGTTTTTGATCCGAAATGCTTTTAAAACCGAGCATAAAAAACGGTTATAAAAAACGAGGCTATTGAATTATTTGAAAGACATTCTGTAACTTTATTTGTCAGAATTATGTGTTATTTCCCTTTTATTTCTGTATGTTCTAAATTTCTATATTTTTTACAATTTTTTTAAAAACTGTATTAATTTATTTTTCGAATTAATGTTTTCTTTTAACTGTGCTTAAAACTTGCTCAATATATTGTTAACTCTACAAGAAAGAATAAAAATAAATATATATTTGCTCTGGTAATATATCAGCTCATCAAGAAAGAAAATGCATGTCCTTGATCCGAAAATTCGAGAAAACAACTAGAAACTCCCCCCAAATTATTTTCTTCATATGAAAATGTTACAATAGACGAACAATTAGTTTCAAGACTTGACATTTCTAATAAATTATCTAAATATGGATTTTATGGGATAGTAATTTTTTTTTGTTCTAAAGTGCAGATTTATACAGGAAAAGATTTAGAAAAAAATCAAGGCACACAAGTGACCTAACATATGAACTTAAAGGGCGTGATAATTTTTCCACTTCCGACAAAAAAGAAGAATTACAATTGATATTATGAGAAAATTAAATTAGAATTCCCTAATAAAATCTAATATATAAAAATGAATTTTTGTTTGTACCTTATTCTCTGCTGCACCATTCAACCGATTGCGATGAAACTTTGCCAACTTACTGCTTGCAGTTACGCGAAGGTTATATTTTAAAACTGGCAATTGACAAAAGACAAACGGTAAATGGCAAACGGCACATGTCATTCGGAGCTAATCGCACATATATCAAACAGAATAAAATTACTATTATTTATGCCAATCGATATGAGTGAAATGAAATCAAAAATATTTAGTACAAGCGTTCATTTTTTTCTTCTCATTAATGAATAGTCATTTACACAGGATGTTGCCATTCAGTGAGTACAATATTTTGTCTGTGGCAAACCGCGGGAGAATTCAGAGTTTATCTCACAAATACAAAATAGAATTATTATTATCGATGTTATATATAATGAAAATTTTCTAGTGCAAACAGTAATTTTTATATTTATTCAATGAATCGACAAACGATATTCCGATTACACAAGCATATATCGTGTTGATTGCTTCGACAAAAAAATGCGTCCTCAAACGTTCGTCACTTAATAGATCAACCAACGCAGTACATAGAAATAAGCCAATTCGAGTTTCTCAAACAAGCGAGGAACGACAAGCGATCAATATAGCAGATCCTTCACGAATTAGAAATTCACATGCTTCAGAATCTCAAGATCAACATGCGGCAAACATCGAAAAACAACGTTTATTGCTCCCTGTACGCGCATCAGAATCAAAAGTCCAATATGCGGCAAGAAGCGAGGTAACTATTCTTAACGGAAATTCTTCTGGAGAAGTTGTGATCATTCCATGCATTCCCATTATTCCCACCGACATGCGTTTTGATTACAAACGGCTGCAGTTCCTCAATCGATTTGCATTCTCTATGACCATCAACAAGGAGCTAGGTCAACCACTTCAAGTGTGCGGATTGAGTCGGACAGCCAAGAAATTAATTTGCTTTGCTGAAGATGGAAAAACAAAAAAATATTTTTTACACTAAAGCACTTGAATAATGAAGTAAAAATAAATAAATAAATATTTTTGTACTTCTCCTTTATATATCATTAAATTTCAATTAATGTATTTGTTGCCGATAAGAAAATAAATATCCTTCTTTCTATTATTCCTAATTAAACAAGATAACTATTTTAAATTTCAAACGATATTTCCAAAATTATTTTTTCTGTGGTAGCAACGCGCCAGGTACCAGCTTGTGATAAATAACAAAATATATTGTTTACTCTTTTACGTTATAGCTAAAGTGAATTAAAATTGAAGAAAATGCGTATTTCTTATGAGTATAATGCTTCAACTTTTGTAAACATACACTTGTAAAAAGGAAAATAATAATTATCCTGCCATTATATTTTAAAATAAAGCAAATATTTTATAGTCATTAGTAAATATCAAATGGACGAAAAAAGTTTGTTTCTAGAAGTAGGTTAAGCATTATATATTCACTGAATAAAATTCGTTAAAAATTAAATTTGTACGATAAATAAAATTGTCATTCCAACTTTATAGGAAATTCCTATTAGTGCTTCACATTTTTACCATATGGATTTCACCTTATATTTTTCCATTAAAAATATGTTCTGTATTTCAGTACTTTAATAAAAACATGTTTCTAAAAATATTTATTTTATTATAACTCAAGGTATAAAATTAAAATCATAATTTTCAAACTAAAGCTATTTAGATAAATGAAAACAAAATACGGCGGTTGTAGATTTGATACATTATCTCTTAAAAGCAGCTCAGTGGAAAAAGATCCAAGACCTAGTATTTGGTCTCTGTATTCTTGGGGCACGAAATTCCTAATCGGTGCTCTCTGAGAGATGAAGTACTGACAACAGCCGGACCTTAAGGGTTTGGACATGAGCAATCGAACTACGGATGAAAATACCGAGGTGATCGATGAGGAAATTACAGGGTTTTTTTAATTCACACCTCGTTCTTCATTCTGGTAATTCGAATCGAGATCAAAAGGGTTGTAAGAAGAATGAAAAAGTATCGCCAAATCAGTTATTTTATACAGAATATGAAACTGTTCGTTTCACTTTATGGAATGGAATGTTTTTAAATCTTTTTGTGATTTTGCTTTTTCTTCCGATTTGCGAGCAAAGAAGAGAGAAAGTACTGTAATAGTAAAAAATTCAACTTCCAAGATTTTCAACAATTTTCCCCTTCCTGAATCTGAATAAAAATCCTTTTGATTATTGTACATGGTAAAACAAACGCAACAGAGTGGAAAGATGAGCCTTTGGTACGGAATCATCACCCAGAAATTAGGAATTTCAATTCAATTTTGGGCGATATTCTTCTACAGTCTTTCAATACATCTATAGGCTTGCATGTGAACAGGTAAACTTAAAAACACAACCGTATAGATAAATGAAATTTTTTCGCCAGAATATATATCAAACTTTGAACTAAATTCATCAAAATATCGTACCAGGTTGGTTGATATCGAATCCCAATGCAAAAATATCGAATCATCTGTAATGAAAAACGGAAAAAAAATAACAAATCAGCTCAGAGTTATTTATGGAATGACTGTGAGGGTGAAATAATGTAAGGCGATATCAGGACTTTTCTCATAAACTTGCAGTGATACAGCGAGTAAAAAAGGGAAAAGAAATTAACAAAAGAATCGAAAAGAAATGTCAAATTATTGCAGTTTCAAATTTAACCAACCATTATGACTGATTCATGATTTGACATATTGATTTTTTAATTCGGTAAAAGCAGTTTCATTCTTGTTAAGTAATACTCAAGGGTGCATATTTCAAACCAGACATGAATTAGTTTTATGAGTTTCGTGGCATTGTGAAAAAAAAAATGCGTTTTGTATTTTTGACATATATATACAACAATTTTAGCCGTGACTCATAGTTGTTGCGATTATGAGACTCTCATCTACAGACCGATTAATGGTCAATTAGTTGAAAAATTTGGTGTAAGCAAAATTTGATATAGGTATGCAATTATAATGAAAATACCGTATGCTAAATTCATCTTGCGTTGTCATGTTTGCAAAACACAATAAGAATCTTCAATTTTGCAATAACTTACAAAAGACCACATTCATTCTGCTCCTTCATTGATTTGTTATATTCAGAAACAGACTTACCGAGGAAATTCGTCTAAATGTTGAATTTGAATTTTAATATCAGAGGAAACAATAAAAATTGAAATTCTTCTTTACTTAGAAGAATATTATTTTGCCCTGCATTTATGTTTGGTTGCGCTATTATTGAATCTGGTGGATTTTCTAAACTCTTCTCTCAGAATGACTTCCCATTTCATTACATCGACATAGATGTTAATATTTCAAAAAAAAAAAAGATGTGTCTTATGAAAAAATATCTCTGGATCGTTCACTTTCTGTTTTTTAGATCTGTCAACAATGCTGTTAACAATGCTGTTGAACAACTTAGAAGGAAATAAAAAAGAGTACTATTGGTATGGACTATCGAAAGAGTCATTTCTCAGCTTGAAGTCCTCACCTGGTTACTAACAGATTGACAGCATTTTTCAAATTATGCTAACATTCAAACTTCAGCTCAAGACATTTAGAGCTGTAAAAACGATGAATCATTTGTGTCTTTCATTTGAAAAAAGCGGAAGAAAAAAGGTACACATATTCATTTATTCATGTGTTATTTTCATCTCAACCAAGCTCTTAATATTAGAGGGCGCATGATTAGTAGAATTTTATTTTTATGTAAACAAGGTGATTGTTCTTCTCTCAACTTTCACACATACTCACACAATACAGCGTGCTCATTCGATAGCACAGTGAAGAATATCGAGTATCCATTTAGTAATTCATCGATTGATTTCAAAACTTCATACTTATCGTGTAAATAATCATGTACTAAAATTAATATATTAGCTTGTTCATTTTTTGAGCTTTCCTGTAATGCAAACCGATAACTCTAAAATACAGCAAATAGATGAAATTTGGCTTGTAGTTTTATCACCAAAATGGTAGGTGTGTATCAGATTTTGAACCAAATCCGTAAAATGATTGAATTTATTTCGGTTTATCTATTCGTGAATATGACGACTCTGTAACTCAGAAACAGAACAAACTAAATAAATGAAATTTAGTACATGGTCCGGGCGGATTGTAGAACTGGATCTAGTTGTCGACCTGATTGGGGGAGAACGGAAGCCCACTCCTGCTGGATAATTTCCTCTCTTAAGAGATAAATCAGAATGAAAACTGGGAAATGATTTAACATTTTATTAAAAGGAGATGTAGGGGAATGTATGGAAAGGGAGATTATCATTTCTTTTGTTGGAAAGTATGCCAGGACAAGAAAATTTCTTTTGATACAATGAGTTCAGACTGCTTTTGATTACTTTTCATGGAATTTATATCAACTTAAAAAAAGGATTCGCTGTTAAAGTGCTTTCTTCTGACCAGAAACACTGTTCAATGATGAAATTTTTTTGTTTATAGGACAAACAAGAGATATAAGCTACTTTAATAGCGGCATGAAACACCAGAAGAACATTTTTCCAAAATTGTAAATATTTCTGATTTCATACAGCAATGATTCAAATCTTCAAGAAATGGCAAACATGCCAAAAGAATTCAAATGAAAATTCTTTTTGAACGAAAAAGTTGCACTATGTGAAGAACGCAACCAGTTTTAAAAATATACAACTTAGAACTAGCGGAAAGCATATACATATCTACAAGACGAATATCACAAATAGGTGAATTTAATAAACAGCGACCAACAAAATTTCGCTGTAAAACTGAAAAAGCAAGCTATTGTGAACTAAACGATATTGGACACTTGATGTGTAGAAAAAGACTGCCTACTCAGGCTAGTAAGATAGAGAAGAAAAATGCCGCTAATGGTAGAGTAACGCATTTGAAAAATGTATATTCACAGCTCTGAAATGTTAATATGAGTGAATTCAAAGCTGCCACTTTCTTAGCATGAGCTAATATTCTCCTGAACGGTTTCAGCAATTTGAAATACTGAATAATCTTTTACTATACCTATACAAAATCTATTATCATCAAAATCAACAGGGCTTTAGCATGATATTAGAGCTATGTAACATAATATTTATTGCTCTTGTATGAAATTATTCGAAGGGTTGATATGAACGGATTTTAAATTTTATTTACAAAATAATTAACTTTTGTGTAAAGTGGTACACGTGTCTTATTTTCATTAAAATGAAATGATTGCCACGATGGGAATTGTTCCTGATACTCTTCAAATTTTTTATCTGACTAATGTATTGATATTATTTAAATAAAGTTGCCATTTATAATTCCACTAAAAATTACAAAATTGTAGAATAAATCAAATATCATAAAAAT
This sequence comes from Argiope aurantia, assembly GCA_026543865.1. Taxonomy (NCBI): domain Eukaryota; kingdom Metazoa; phylum Arthropoda; class Arachnida; order Araneae; family Araneidae; genus Argiope; species Argiope aurantia. Next base: position 36,427 of record JAPMOR010005887.1, read on the forward strand.
AGGTTTGCAAAAATTTCCATTTATTCACGAAACAAGTTCAGAAGATCATTATCTGTAAAGGATTGAATGGAGAAATGGAAATGCCCCCCTCCTAACAACAGAAAATTCGTACTGTTTTGAGCTCATTCTTTGCCTTCTAAGTTTCTATAAGTCTTACTACCCAGTGACTCAAAAAAATGGTCTTTCGCAACTAATTGATGCAAAATAAAGAGACAAATCAACGCACTTTCATTTAGCTTATTTCAAGTCTGTAATAATGAAATTTGCAATCGAGTTTTCACTCACTTCTTGATGAAGTATTTAAATGTTATATGTTCTCAACAACTACACATTATTTTAACATTCTCAAATCTGCTATCAGTTAAACGATTATTTAATTAAATTTTGATTTCATGCGAGTGGTACCACTTGTTAGAGAAAAAAAATCGTTTAAAGATTCCATAATATTTAGAAAAATGAATTATTTTGTTATAGACTAACAAGTTATTAAACTTTAAAGAATCTTACTTTTAGTCCATTAATAAAAGTGTGTTTTTAAAAACTGCTTTTATTCATTGTTTTTCCTCATATTTTTCAGATCACTCTGTTCGTATATTGGAGGGATATTTTCAATGGTTGCGATCGAAGCGATCTCGTGCCAATTTATGGCAATTCTTTCTTGCCAGAATTCGATACTTAAATACCGCATCGTGAAAGTCGTGAAAGACTTGCCTGCCACGATTTTAATAATTTCGAACCGTGATACATTATAGTGAAATAATTCAAATACACGTATACGACGGAAATAAGGTGAAGTATAGTATTTGTAAAATTTTTCTCGCTATATGTCAGCACGTAAGGCACGAAACAATGTTTCACCGCTGCTATTATCTGCTCCCAACTCCAATATATTTTCACTTTTCTGCATTTAGAAATAAAATCATACGTTTGGAATGATGATAGGAAAGTGGTCAGGGTGGTGAGATGCGGAGTTAGTAATTTTCCTCACATCGCTGGATAATTTTTCTGTTATCAGGTATATACAGGCAAAGGATTATACAACGTTGTAAGGCATATATTCCCTAAAAGTGTGAGCTATGAATTTTCAGACAGGAATTTGGTAATTGCAAATAAAATTTTCCCATGAAAACAAGAGAAAATAAGTAAGATGGATTATGCAAATTAAAATTACAGAACAGGCGAGGAAATACAAATAATGTTCAAGAATTTTCAGCGAATATCAATAAGTTTCAGCTATCAAGGATAAATTAATATCTAATTCCAAATTATATGTTGATTACAATTAGTTATTAAAATTAATATATATTACAATAATTAGCTCATTATAATTATTAGTAAACGTCAATAATCGAATTGTGATAAGATATTTTCATAATATTGCTCTTAGTACATCTCGGTCAATATGCCATTTGAAAGTGCACAGAATTTTCAATGTCAGCCACTTTAATTTATCAAAGTTTGCTTAAGAAATAGCATGATTTATAGAATTTGGGGATTTAAATGACTTATCAGTAATATGTAATATTTAGTTTAAAATTGGGTATAATTAAGTTAAATTAAGTCTAATACCGTTAACATACGTTAAATATTTAAGTAAAATATCGTTGAAAAACCTAATTTAATTCCATGTTTTTAGAAATTGATTTGTCAGTTTTCAACCATATAAGCATCTCGGACAATCCGGATTTCAACCTGTAAGGATTATGACCCAGACCCAAACAGATGTTTATCTATCTGTGGGACGCCTTTCTTAAAGAAAGCGCAGAGTAACAGAAGACGGATGAAACTTGAAATGCGCTTAATTAAAAAAAATTACCTTCTATTAAAATAAAAATAAATTTCATTCTTAAAAAATGTTTAAGCAGCACAAAAAATATTTTAGTATTAATATTCCTTAAAATATCCTTAGCATATTCATATTGATATCTCCATCCGAATAAAAGTGAGTGGTATGAAAGGTTGGACCTCAGATACTATTTACTACTTAAGTGTTTCATTTCAATTCGCTTACTTGCCTTATGTAAACTAAATCGAAAAACTAAGAACCTTCTTTCCTATTATGATAGAATTACAAACGCAATGAAATTTAGCGCTATCAGTTAATTAATATTTTGAATTTAAAATAAACAAAGTTTAAGTGGCAAGTTTGTCACGTTGCGCTAGTAAATGCACTAGAGATGTGCAAGCGTGTAGGAAGCGCATTATTTTCTTCAGAAGCATACAAATGTTTTTTGTTTTTCTCGAATTGCAGATAATTTGGAAATCTATGTAAAATGACTGAAATCAAATATTTGTTTCATTTTAAACAACAAGATTTTTAATCACTTTTCCGATAGAAAGTTATAGAGTATAAAATGAATTGGGACAGACTGAAAGGTATTTGAGATGGCAGGATTATGAAGTAACTATGAATATTCTGATTTCACATAAGAGCAGGGTATAAAAAAGCAAACTGATCCATTACCAGTCGTTGACCCACGAAGTTAATATGAATTTCTGGATCAAAATTTTCTGTTATATGTGTAAGAAAATATATTTCGAAAAAAATATAAGGATTTCGTTATTTTAAAATACAATATCTATAGAATAAGTTTTCATTATTTGAAAGAGTCCACAGCACGGCTTATAAACATCATCAAGAAGAGTTAATCAGGTTTGAAGTCGAAAATATTCAACAATGATTTTTAATCTATAAAATAAATTTCTAGTAAATAATAACTCATACGTAAATAAAGTATACACATTATAATAAAATAGTTTTTAAAATATGTGAGTAATATGTAAGTATTTAACAAAAATACACAGATTCATTACTCTTATTTTTCAAAATTCGTTCTGCTTTAACACCGGTTTTAAGTTCTAGAGAGCTCTAGTATAAATACGCTCATCTGAAGACTTTTTGAAGAAAGTAGATTACCATTAAGTGGCGTTGACTTATATTTGAGATGCCTAAAAGTGAAAGTTACTTTATCCCCCCTCCCTTTTTTTAAAAGTGAGACTTTAAAACATTATGGCTATCTGTACAAAATTATTGCATCTTATTGAAATCTTATATTCGGGAAATTGGAGAATATGATTTCTGCATTTACATCAGTTATTCACAATGCTCGAAACATGCCATAGATACAGTTTTGGTTGCTAGATAACGCTATAATACTGCTTCGAATGATCGCTCAGAATGAAACATTTTTGTCTTCCTAATGTGTAGTCTATAAAACGGACAAATAAAAACTTTAACATTTTCACCTGAACAACGAATTTTCATTTTTGAGCGTGGATCTCGAAGTAGCAAGTACCTTAATAATAAAAGTAAAATTTCTTATATATATATATATATGTGTGTGTGTGTGTGTGTGTGTGTGTGTGTGTGTGTGTGTGTGTGTGTGTGTGTGTG
>JAPMOR010005887.1:39830-54176 GCA_026543865.1 Argiope aurantia
ACAAGGCACGTCCGTTCAAAGCGCGATACAAGAACAGATTAGCATAAAAAAGAGAGAAAATAATTTTCTCAGTGCTTATATACAATGAGATTCTAATAGGGATTTCTTACAAGTGTTGAATTAGCCAAGGGAATCGTAGGGATCTTTTAGAAGCATTTTTACAAAACTTATTTTGAATTAATTAATTAGAAAAAGTGGAATGGGATCAAGAAATAAGAGAATATTTTCGAATTAAGTTGATATGGGCTAAATCAAACTGAAAGTTAGGAAATTAATTTAGATTTTGAAATATCATCATATATATATATAAATATATATATGAACTGGTGAAGAAAAGGTAGAGACTTGTATGGATACAGACAATTGTATTCAACTTTTTCTTGATGACGATGACTTAAGGAACAAAAACAGGAAAAGGAGAAGTGAATGATGAGGAGAAGGCAGAGACCAGGAATGTTCTGTGGAAAGAAGGATTGCAGACTTTCATAAAATGAACCTTCATTTATCTTAATGCACGATGTTTTGAAGCTTCATTGTATAAATAATACATTTTTAATGCTTCCTCGACTATCTTGTAAGCTTGCCGATATTCAAATATAAGAAATGCGAAACTTTCAAAGGTTAATTAATTTTAAAATTATTAATTTTGTTTTTGGAATAAAAAATGACATTTATTTATTTTAATTATAAATATTTTTTAGATTTTCAATATTATTTAATTAACAATGACTAATATATTTAAATACGAAACTAGTGTGACGTGTTTTTCGCATGTTTAGCACACTAGAGTAACAAGCAAAATCTCTTATCTGCCTTCAGCGAGATCCTGTTGCTGTCGACTAAGAGAGATTTACTACAATTGCATTCATAGATCTGTTCCCAAAACGCATTGCAGCACGAGACTTCAGAATAGTTCGCCAGTTCCTTGTTTTTCTGTTGTATGCCCTAATGTATGTATATGACATTTATTTTACACCGGTATGCTACTTAAGACTTTTAGTTCCTTTTATAAGTTCAAGGTATCTTTCCAATAGAGAGGCATGCTGCTTTTAATAATTTGTCCATTAAATTTGATAACATAATCAAAATGTTTTAAAGTATTTCGTGTTTCTGTAGATTGTATACAAAATTTTTCATACTTTTTACTTTTCCGTATCTTTATCCTGTGCGTATTGCATTGAAAGTTCTTAGTTATTTTTTGGAGAGATTTTGATTCAGTAACTCGACTTAAATAAGTTAAGCTACGATTAATTTTAATTAAAGAAATACAAAGGATTTTCAAATATTTTATGAGTATTAATAATTAAGTTATGGATATATTACTCGATTTATGACGCCAGGTAGAACTATCAGGGTGCTGCAGAGATTATTCCTCACTTACTTCTTGAATGACATCGAAACTATTTTCGGGAAAATTTCTACGAATGAACTTGTCCTATTAATTCTAATAAAATTAATTTTGTACTATTTTTTTAAAGTTTTTGTTCAATTTTCTTTTAAACTTTTAACCCGGAAATATATTAATTTATATTCAACTATTATATAAGATGTAGAATAGATTTGTTTCTCCCAAAAAATGTTGAGAAGTTCTTGAATCGACATTTCAAAAATAAAGGAAATGTGTCTGGTGATGCTTGGAGAAATCTTTGAAGATTTCCGTCTGATGAGTAGTGTGAAGGCGAGGCAACAATGGCGTCTCATTAACCACACCCTAGACATCTGTAACCGCCCAAAGAGACACAGGTGGAGTCCAAAGGGTGGATCTGCCGTCACCAGAGATCGTGGCAACCCCACCCGCACCTTTTTGTCATCCTCCAGGGCGGAGACACTGTTGTCTGATCACATCTTCACTGCATATAACTTCGCAAAGAATGAACGGTTTGAAACAGAAGGCGACTGAAATCCGCTAGAAAAAACTTCTGTTCGATTCTCAGTTGTGACATTTTAAGAAATGCTGTCATTAAAAGCATAATATTGTGAAATTTTTTTAAAAAAATGTATGAGATGTATCTGCAATAAGTAGGCTAAACTGTGGTGGAAGAAGTTCTTTGATACTCGTGCAGAAAGGTAAAGAAAAGCAGCCTAGCAAAGTACGTCTTGATTCATGAAGAAGGAAATTTAAAAATGTTTTTATTCCATATTTACCTTTTCTGAATGATGTTTGCTTCGAAATTCTTCCCAATTATTTATCCCAAAAGACTTTATTGCATAAATTTGTTCGGTGCAATCATTCGAAAAGTGTGATTTTGTCTACTTTTCTTTTACATTTTCTTTTCTACTTTTTCTTTAAAATATAATGCGATGAGGGGAGATGCATATTTTATTCCAACTTAAAATGTATAGGGATGTTATTTAAGGATTCCGAACTGAGGCATTACTCCAGATCCGATTGTCTTTTATAGATTTTTAATATACGAAAACTTTAAAGCACACTTACCCTACAAAAACTCCTTCCGTGTCTGTTCTCTTACTTCCATTTACATCCACCGAAATGAATATATATTTATGTAAATATAATATTTAGTTCTATATCTATTGAGGTAGATCACAAACCTTTTTAGCTCCACAAAATAATCTTTTACAAAAAAAAAAAATCCCTTTTTTTTTATTGATTTAAACGTTTCAACGTTAAACATTAAAGCATCAAATACAACACATGAAAAGTGGTTTTCTTTTTGTCCGTATATTGTTAAAAAATTATTCTTCTGCCTTTTTATTCGTATAGTTTAACATAAAAGCAACAAATATACTCATATCCATAAATTAAAGATAATTCAGAGTCACAAGGAAATCGAACTCTAAAATACATATATCACTCTAAAATACATTATATAAAATAACTACACATATCTTCAAAAATCATATGCAAATTGCAGGAAGCCACCAGATGACACCGATAGTACGTCACAATGACGAGAGTGTAAGAGAGTGATGTATAAGGAATACAGGCAAAGAAGTAAAATTGTTCGCAAGCGCTTTATAAGCATTTCAGTGCAATAACCGCATAGTTATGACACAAAGGACGCATTTGGATGAATCATCGGCCGTCTGGAATGTGAAGGTCCCCAGCTGGAAGTATCCGATGAACTTGAAATCGCTCAGAGTGTCACCTCCAGGTTTTGGCAACGATTCCAAAATTATGGTAATTTGAGTAGACGTTACAGCACAGGTCGCCCCCGAGTTACAACGCCAAATGAAGACCGGTATTTGGCAGTTACTGCCAAAAGAAACAGACGGAGCACAGCATCAGACCTGTAATCCTGTCGATACTGCTATGTTCAGTGGTGGCGGGGTGGTCGGCTGTAGGCAAGAAGTAGAAGAAGCATCAGACCTGTCTCGTCAGCTCTTTCAAGCCACTGGTACGACAGTTTCAAGGCAGACCGTGTACAGACGCTTAGGACAGATTGGTCTATATGCTCGTAAGCCTGTCAGATGTGTTCCAATTACTGTAACTCACTGTCGCCTGGGTTAGCCAGGAGTAGAGAGCATGCATTGGGGACACCGCAACAGTGTGATGTTTTCCGACGAGTCCAGATTTAGCTTGCAGTCTGATTCTCGCCGGTTTTTCATATGGAGAGCGCCAAGTACCCGTTACCACCAAAAGAACATCATTGAACGACATCGTTACGGTGGAGCAGGATTGCTCGTTTGGGGAGGAATTATTCTGGGTTCCAGAACTGACCTGCATGTTCAAATTGGAACAATGACAGGCCAAATCTATAGGGATGTCATTCTGGAACAACATGTACGTTTGCTTCGGGGTGCCTAGGGCGCAGAATTCGTGTTTATGGATGACAACGCCCATCCAAACATCGTAAACGAATACCTTCGATCGGAGGATATCAGCCGTATGGATTGGCCAGCATTCTTACCGGACATGAATCCAGTTGAGCATGTGTGGGACATGCTTGGCCGACGAGTTGCAGCCCGTCAACCAACTCTTGCATGTCTACCCTAGCTTCGGAGATCATTGCTTGATGAGTGGTGTAATATTCCCCAAGATCAGATCGATAATTTGATACTCAGCATGCCTAGGCGTTATATGGACTGTATTGCATCGTCTGGGAAACATACTATGTATTAACCATCATACCAACCATGTAATTTTTTTTTTGTAATTTGCTCCAGGGAGCAAAATATTGCAATTTTTATTAATGATATCAAACATATAGCATATCTTTTGCTCTTTACCTTTTGTTTAATAAATAATCTTTACAAATAAATCACAGCTTTGTTTCTGACTCTCTCTTTTCCTGAACTTGCATTATCCTTAATTTATGGACATGAGTGTATATAAGCTCAATTCAATAGTTACATATTATATTAATCGAAAATATAAGCAATTTCCAAACCTTTAACAGGAGCTAGTAATCCTATCAAACGAAATTTAATTTAAAGGCTTATTTTAAGTTTGCAAATAGCGCATAAAGAATACTCAAACGAAATGGAAAACGATTACAGAATTTTGTATTTATAATATTCATTCTGACCAAATAAAAAAAAATATTGCTAGTTTAGTTATATTAACGTCCCATTTTTAAAGCAACACTAGGCCTATTTGGAGACGAACCTCGTACCGGTCAAATGACGAGAACGTCACCAGATCTGGCACCCCTCTCCAAACTTCTACACCACGCCAGCGGGAGGACGCTTGGCTTCGGTGGATTTAACGAGTACCAGACATGCTTACACGACGGTCCTTCGGTGAAATAGAGTCTTGAACCTGAAGCCCTCCGGTTCCGAAGCCGAGACCTTACTACTAGGTCAACGCCCCCTCCCCCCCTCCGAAAAAAATATTGCAGTTGGCATACAAATCAGGCGAAATAAATATTTTAATTATTATCAGGTATAATTGAGACTCAACAGACAAAATTTAATTTTACTTAAATTTTTAGAACAATAAGTCTAAATTAGAATCTTAATTAATAAGTTATTACTTATAAATTATTTGAATAACTTAAAATAAGTTATTCAACTAACTTTTTTTCATTTATTTAATCAACAATCAGCAAGATTTTTTTCTTTATGGTTTGTTAAAATTTTTCTTTATGACTGTATCACAAAAATACAATTTAAAATAAAAATTGTTTATAATTAATTTTACTTTTTAAATGAATTAAAGATGATGCTTCCCTTTTACGCTGCTAAAATACATTGATAAAAATGTTTATTTTTTTAAAAGGTTTTATTCATAATATTAATTGTGGCTTTTTTTTAAAAAAGGCTTTACATATCCAATCATTATTTGGTTATCGAACATGGTCATGCTTCTGCAGCAACATTGTACACATACTGTAACAAATAGATTGACTGTCTCCATCCATATTCAAAGTAATCATATAAAATTTTACCGCCAGGAAAAAGTCGCTTTTATTAATATTAAAGATTTATAAGAGGAAAAGTCTTAGAATATTTTTTCTAATTGTTTAAAAATGTTAATTTTAATTTTTACTTCATCTAACTATTTAAAATTCTACTAAAATAGTACATATTCTAGTTTGCATTATCAATATTCCTGTTTTGGGAAATTTTTTTTAATTCTTATATTTTTATTAACTTCTTATATAATTAATTTTTTTATCAAAAATATGGATGCAAAAGAACCCTTAAAAAGTTGAGATTCTAATAGAAATACTCAATACAAATCGATGTTTTAATTAAATTGATATTATATTTTAACTTTCAATAAATATCCAGTAATGTCTTATGATCACATCGTGCCTTAATTTCTGTAAAATATTACTTGATTTTCGATTTTTAAAAATGTCATTTTCTGCTTTTTACTACACTAATAATACGGTATTTAAAGCCTTCATATTATTATAATTTTTAACTTTAATTTTTTCATATATTTCGTAATTTTAGATTACAGATATTATGGAATGTAAAAATCAATATTTCTCAAATGAACTTCTTAACGGCAACTCTTCTATGAAATCAGTTTTTAGCTAAATCAATATATTACTTGATAAATAAGAGTTCTAAAACTATTCAAATATTCTATTGTCATCAGGAACCAATTACTATAAAAAATTCTAGTGTGTGGGAAAGTGAGTGAACATCGATTATAAAATTCTATTATTACAAATTTAAAACATGTTAAGTTAAAGTTCTTAAAATAATGTTTTACTTAATATAGTCAGAGCAAAAATTATTCAGATGCATGAAACAGAAAATATGACTTATTAAGTCAAACGCTTAAGAATTGATATATTAAAAAAAAATACTGTCAAGCCAATACAATAATCAAAAACTTCTTATTTCTTTTTATTGAATTGTTTTTATTATACAACTAGTATTCCAAATTGTATTAAAAATTTATTAAAATTATAAAGTTATTTGGAATTCAAAAATCATTTGAAACATAAAAATAGTTCAGTAATTTAAAAACAAATACAAATTAACAATTAAATTAAAATAGTTGAGTAAATTAAAAATAGTTGAGTAGTTTAAATTTTTGAGTGATTATTTTTTCAACGAATGATAATGTCTAAACTGTACAACTACCGAAGATCCTTTAAGAATAATGAGACAGAATCGATAACGGAGGTGTTTTAGCATTATTGTCTCATTATTTTAGGTTGATTCAATAATTCATTCCTTTTCAAATTTCATGTGGTCATCTTGTATCTGATTTAAAACATTTTTTTTCTTGAGAAATTAGATTATGATTTGTATTGTCATAAACTGTCACTGGTAGAATAGCAAACAAATAAAAAAAATCATCTCCTTCATAGAAAAGGCAATAAATTCAAGCTTAATTCATAATTTATCTTTTAAGATGTTTATTTGAAACTCTATAGCTAGCAAAAACATTAGCCATATTGACCTTAAGTAATGATGCATATTGTCAATTTCCTCACCCAAAAGTATAAAGAAGCACTTTAAGATTATCCGATGAATCGGGAATGCATCTTCATCATGTAGAAATGGATCGAAAAGCTAACTACATGTTAAATTTCTTTTTTTGATGATCAATAGAAAAAATGTATTCAAATTCAGGTCATATTATACGTAGACATAAGAAGAAAATATTTCCACAGTATAGCATTTTAATAGACATTTTAGTCTGTTTCTATACACCCGATATGACGCGATCTATGTTCAGTTTCTTAGAGCGGTGAACAGAATAAAGTATGCAATTACAGCTCTTCTTTACTGAGTCGAAAATTTAACATTATATGAAACTTCATTTGTCTAGCTTGTTGAAATTCATATAGTAAGAATCCTAGAAATCTCTTAATGAACGAACTCATAATAATTCACACATGGAAGTATTTTGTCCACAATTTGATGGATACCTAGAGTTTTAGTTCAAAGATCACATAAGAAGCTTCATCCCTCTAGTTCGTTGCATTTTTTTGAATTATCCTGTTCACACAGGGACAAACAGGCATCATTCCAAAAATGGAAAAGATCCCATCCCAAGTAAGTGGCTTGACTTGTTCCATTTCGCCAGGCTGTTACAGACAGTTCATGTTATTGTAAATTTCCAGTATCAGTTTCAAATGACACATGAAACGCCAACATTGTTTTGCAATTCTAAAAAGCTATTTTTAAAACTTTCCTTTTCTGTACTTCATAAATGAAAGAGAAAAATTGCCATTTCCGAAATTTAGGAGAAAGTTACACTCAATCTATATTTGCTTTACATAATATTTCGAACAAATTATTTGGTTGAACAGTGGATTTCAAATAATTGATACTTATGGTACATTCTAGCTTTGAAGAAAATTATTGTACTTGGAACTGAATTGTCAATAGCAAAGAGGCAATGAAAATAAAAATGAAATCAGTGAATGGTGAAAGGTTTTAAAATGAAAAATAAGGTTGGTTTATAGGAACAATTCGTTTTTTATGGAAAATGAGAAATTTTCAACACAGCCAATTTTTTCCACTTTTCCCCCTTTTATTTGAGAAAAAAGAAGTTCTCTAGTAATGAAAAGGCTGGAGGGAGAGTCTCACAAAGAATCAAAATTCGAATGAGTGTTCCACCTAAAGAACAAAAATGAATGTTCAAACAACATTTGCTCACGAAATGGGCGAATTTTCTTCACGAATGAAAATGGAAAGGTTTATTTCGTAAAAAGAGAGCATTGTGTCATGGGAGGGGTTCAACTAGAAGACAGGAAATAATAATAAAATTAAAAATATACAAGTAATACAAAGAAATCTGCGTAATGAAGCCACTTTAATCAGCTAATAAGTTTTCACAATGTGTTGAACGTTTTTAATTTGGAAATGAGACTGATTTAAACAAATAAGAAGATCACAGCATAGAATCAGTAAGACGAAGGAAATGAGATCCATTTTTTTTAATTGTATGCCTTTCTAGTCTTTTGTAGAAAACTCTCATTCTACAAATTACTATTCATCTTCCTGTGCTAAAATCAAAATGCAAATGAGATTGTGGGAAACTCCTCAGGTCTTGAATCTTATCCAAATTGAGTGTAAACATTTAATGAGAGAGTTTTCTCATTTTGACGCAGCCTAGATTAGAAATGACTACGCTATACTTATATTAATACTTCTTCTCCATTGATCAGAAAGTCCTAAAATTAAGATAATGAGCTGGAACTTCACTTATGAAATCACAATAAAATTTCGATTGATTCAAATGTCTAAATTAAAAAAAAATATTGTAACAAAAATTAGTACAGCTCAATAAAATAATTATTTTTAAATTAAAAATGGTAAAAACGACAATAAATATGTACTTTTAATATTTAATAATTTTAATAAATTATACATTATCAATGTATAAACATTAATTAATTTAATAAACAAAATCCGTTATAGTAATAAACTCTAATAATGTTAAAAACAGAAAATTCTAATAATTAAGTCAATAATTTTAAAAAAAAAATCAAATTTGGAACTTTGAATATTACAATAAAAAATTTATTATATACAGGGTGTTTCAGTGAACCGTTTCAGAACTTCTAAGAGGGGTAGGGTACATCCTGACAACTCGAAATCATACAGCAATGTAGGGACGGAAATGCTTTCCTGAAGCGGTGTTGCACACAGAAGCACCATAAGGAAAAGAGACCGTAAATGAGAAATCGTTTTAATAATACATGAAAAGAAGCAAAAGGTACATGGATTAAAGTAAGTGTTCGAAGTTTCTTCCACGGGCTACAATGTACGCCTCACATCTCCGACGCATGGACATCCGAACATTCTGGAATACTCCTGGCATATGTCGAATCTCTCCGGCAGCTACTGCGATTCTTGCAACGAGCTCCTCGGCAGTGTCAACAGGGGTATCATAAATTTTTCAGCGATTTCATATGACCTCAGAGATAAAAATCAAGACATGATAAGTCGGTCAACGGTGGATCGGACGTTGGGGTCCCGTGCGTTGGCCTGCTCGGTCAATTTATTATCAAGTGGTGGCGTTTGCAAAGATTTAAAATTATCGATTGATTGGCAATTAAATTGGAGTTATTAATTTTAATATCGCATTATCGAAAGCACATGACTGTTGGAGGTGAGCAAATTTGTACTTCTTCCATTTGTTTAATTGAATTCAAAATTCGATCGAATCTATGATTTTGTTCCTAACAGATAAAATTTCCTTTATCTACAGTGTCATTATTGCATTCATTTTCATACGAATAGACAATAACCTACAAGCAAATTTGATTTAAAATCTGATGATAGCCTAAATTTTTTTGATAATTAATAAGCCACATTTCTATTTATCTAGTGTTTTAGTTTTACAAGTTATTATATTCCCATACAATAGGGGGAACCAATTTCCCACTGACGATATTCATCCAAAATTTGATCAACCGAAATTTTGGTGTTAAAGTCTTATAACAAATTTCATCTGTTTGCCTTTTCAAGTTTTCTTACCCAGACAGAAGAATATAATTTCCTAATTTGTACTTTTCATCCTATTGAGATATGCAACATGAAACACTCGATGTCAGATTTATTGGTACTTGCACTTTGCATACAAGACAGTATTTAAAAAAAAAGCGAAAACAAAACAATTCATAAGTAACAGAATTATTCTCAAACATGGTACCGAAGAGAAATGCGGGACGATTCAAATTCAACAGAATTGCTGAATTCAAAAGAAAAATGAGAAACACCGAAGAAATTAATAATTAGGACATTTTGATTAAGAAGATATATTTTTGTAGGAAATGTGTTAAAGTAAGTGCGAATAATTTCTTTAAAAGCGGAGGTGTCTGAATATTTTCAGTTGTTTCTGCGATGAATGTGACATGACATCAACCATCAGAAAAGCAAAATGACCATCTTCATCTAAGATTATTCAACTCAATAAGATCGATAAGAAAATTTAGTTTGAAAGGAGTCAGTTCCGTTGTTTAGGAATTTGTGTGTCATTACTTTTGTGAAAAATGAATCAATTCATGAGCCCAACTCAAAGGATTTAAAAGCGAAATGCGGGGAATTCATATTACTATCCTATTCGCAAAGGCACCCTGGCAAAAATTTCCTCACAGGGCAAATATTAAAATAGCATTCGTTTTCCCTTTTTAAAACTGCAATCGGCATCTATCCACCCAAAGTGACAGTTAAAGTGCTAGGATTGGAATAGTAACTAAGACTAAATAATAATTTAAAATAATAAGAACTTACTTTCAGGGAGAGGCTGATTCATCGATAAAATTTCTTTCGTAATATTAACTAAATTTAATCCAATATATTAATTTTTGATGCGCTGAAGGCATTGATTGTTACAAACAACAAAGTAAGAAATTATACAACAAGAAAAAAATTGGGATAAAAAATGTGTTACTATTTGAATTAAATCTTGATACAAAAACAAAAACAAAATAAACTGAATTTTTGCAGTTAATGAAGTTTAGGATTTAAGCCCGTCTATCGAAATACAAAAAAAAAAAAAAAAAAAAAAAATGAACGTTAGGTCGAATGGTTTTCTAAAAAATTAGATATAATCAAAATTATTTATCATTTTGATCAAACATGAATTAATTTTAAGTTATAATAACTGTACAAGTTATAATACTTAAGTAATTACATAAAAAAGTTTAAACAAAGTATAACACATCCTTGAACAATAGATTAAATTTTATATTTTACCCCAAGTCAAAATGCCAACTTATGAAATGCACTACTCATTCATCCAGAAAATAAAAAATAAAAAAAGTCAGTTGTAACTACCTTATTCATTCATTTGTCTAAAAAAATCGTTTGTTTGTTTATAAAGATAAATCTTTGAGGCGAAAAAACTGATCACTACTTAAAGTAAACAATCACTACTTAAAGTAAAGATTGTTAACTACTTAAAGTAGAATCAGAACACATTGGTTAATACCTGAATGTGAAGCGCTACGATTTTTTTAAAATATTGATGGAAAAAATTGATATTATATATATTGTAAATCAATATTAAAAAGTGAAAACCGAGCGTGAAATTTGCAAACAACAATTGAAATGTGCAATTCATTTCCTCATCAGGGGACGAAATTTATGCGGATCGGAAAAGGAATTAGAGCATTCTCTGTAGATACCATCAAACTGATACTCGTAAAATGATGCTTCAGCCCAAATGTTATAGCAGACAAATTCTAATGAGATGGAAAAGTGACATAAATCTGACAATACAAAATAAATAAAGATAGAATATTAATATAAATACAAAAGTAAGTGCACATTATAACAAGGCTAAACAAAAATAGAAGTAAAGAAAGGTAAATAATAAAGAAAAAGTCTTGAAAGATTCTTGGCGTGGTTCTTCAAATTTCCCACTCTGTTCCAACTTTTTAATATTGATTTAAAGCTTGCTTTCACAACGTTTTCTGAACAGCAGCGTCTTGCGCATTCGCTTCGCATGTGATTTTTATCCGCTTCCATTTTTTTATATATATATTTTTAAGCTGTTTTTCTTCTTTAACCAGGTTTATATTAGTTTTTAACTTAATTTGTCATTTTTGTTGTTATATTTTTTATTTTCTGCATTACATTATTTTCTCTCTATCTATCTATCTATAGAGAGAGAGACTTTTTTGTTCAAAACTTGTCGGATGAGTACCCAAAATGGAATCATTTGATCATCCCAACTCACTCTGTTTACAGGAATAAAAGAAATTTATATATATATATATATATCCGTTACTGAAAATGTCTCAAGATGTATAACCTACGTCAAATTTCGTCTAATGTGTAAATTAAGCCTAAGTAATGAATATTCGAAAGATGTAGAAGTCACAAAATTTCGCCTAGTGCTTTAAAAGTTGATGCAATTAGTGATAGCACCTGTGACATATTGAATAGACATAGTTAATGACTGAAATTAATTTTCAAGGAGAGCTCAGTACTTGAAGGCACAGTTCCTGTCGGCATCTGAATGAAAAGAAACACCCCATCCCATCTTCACGAAAAGAAAATTTCGTTGAGGTGTTAGGTAGAAGGCGCGAATTATGGCCAAATAATCCGGAAGTGTGCGGTCACATAGATGCCGTCTTTTTTCCAGCAGGTGGCTTGGCTGGTTGAAGAAGCATCAGGTGAAGAGAGAAAAAAAGTCTTGACCTTCGACCCCAGACCAGAGTCATGTCGTGAGGGCGCCATTATCTATTCATCGGTAACTATTCAGCGCTTTTTCAGTGTTTGGTTAATGATATCGAGTGTTATTTCAGTTCTCCTAGCAGCGGGGCTGGGAATTGCCTCGTTCACACTGAAAGAGTTGAACTTGGGTTCAAGTCACCAATGAATGCCAGCGGTTCAGATAGAAAACGCATTTTTAAATATGTAATTACAGGCAGCGAGTCCTATGCTCTTCTTTCGCTTCCAGCTTTTCAAGAAGGCGAGCGTTCAAAACACGAAATTACTGGAGGTATTTCAGAGTAAACATGTTTCTGCTGGACGCGAGATCACAATTTCGTTTTATCTACACAAAGGAAGGGACGCAGATGGAGTTCATTTTTTGGAGGGAAACTAAAGCTCAGGATATGGCTTCTGACGCATAAAAGATCCAGAATGGAAAACATTCATTATCAAAATCTGCACGGGATCTCTTCAGTCTTTGGAGTTTCTTTTGATGATAATTACAGAAATTGCTATTTAACATTTGTGTTAGAACCTAATAAATTATACAAAAAGTTTCATGAATTAGATATTTTTTTAAATAATTGAGCAAACTTAATTTTTTTTTTTTTACCTTTGTGTCAAACACTCTTCGTGAAACACGAATGACCAAAATTTTGTATCCTTTAGTATAAATAACATATTCACGCTAGAACCTAAACCCAAAGTATTGCAATATTTCAAATACTTGTAAATAATATGAATTGAGTGTGAAATCGTAGGTCTTCTTCGAAATGCGACCATTTATATCTTGCATAAGTTGCAAAGAATTTTCTTTAAATAATTACTTTTAATCATTATTTAGACATAACTACAAATAAAAGACGTATCGAATTGCGGACAGATATTTTAAAACAAAATAATAATTGCGTTTAAAATATGAAAATTAATGAAAAAAAATTAGAAGAAACTGAGTTTAAAGTTTATACTTTTACTTTATGCTGAGATGAGAAAAAGGAATTTTGTAAATATTCCCTAGCTTTGTTAAATAATCTTCCCATTTCTCCTGTTTAATTATTTTTTCTTTCTTTTTCAGATAATGAGAATTCTTTTCTTCGTTTTCTTGACCTAACAAATCTTAATTATGAACTGACTTTCACCCAACACTAACAGATGCGAATATTTCTTTAGCCAACTAATTTGAAGTTGCATTTTAATTGACCAAGATATATTTTTCTGCATCAATATCTCTTCTTTTACAATTTTATATACTTTCCATAAATTTATTGTCCCAAATTATGGCTCGATTGAAAAATCAAAAGATTTCACCTATTTAATGTTACTAAATATGAACAATACCGTGAATAAAATAGATATTCAAGTGGGAATATTCCAAACCTATTTAATACGTCCGTCGCTAATTGGGAAGAAAACGCGTATTTTCAAGCCTAATTTCAACTGGAATTACGCTAAAGCACGCACATTCAGGTTGATAATAAAAATAATTAAATTCATTTTTTACAAATATATACAATGCTTCTAACACAAAAAATACTTTTTACTTCAAATATTATTACATACAAAATCTTCATAACATCTACAAGTTTATTTCAAATGAAAATATAAATTGCAACAAAAGATTTTTAAAAATCAACGAGAAATAATTTTTTCTGTACGCTATTATATTATTTTAAAGAATGATACAAAATTTAATTTAACATATTAGATGGCAACTTGGATACAAATAAACAAAATAATTTAAAATATTTACAATATTTTCATTCATTAGAAATGGTTATACTAAAAATAAAATAGTATTTT